>CM053562.1:2485664-2626873 GCA_028646485.1 Cryptoprocta ferox
GAGGCAGACGTGCGGCCCGCCGCCGAGTGCGGAGCCCATGCCCTTGCCCCACCGCTCTATGGCGTCCCCTCTGTCTCTACAGACCTACTGACTGTTCCAGGTTTGACGCCTTGGAGCTTTTCTCCGCTTGCATTTGCTCACGTTAGTCCCCCACACTTGCAAATCTGCGTCATCCTTCGAAACCAGTCTCAGAGGCCAAGGCTCTCCCAGCCCCTCAGGCCCCAGGATCCTCCTCTTCCTGACCCGCGACAGCACTTCTCCAACCATATAGAGTGGATTCTGCTTGGCATGGAGCGGGGTCGGCAGGTCGGTCCCCCCTGCTAAGGGCGGCTCTCAAGTGCGGAGGTATTTTATACGCCTCGGGTCCCCCCAACACACACCACCCCACCCGCCAAGACGTGGCTTGCAACGGGCACACGAGAAATACGTATGGCAAGTCGGCCCTGGGGCTCTGAGGTACGGCATGGGGACGTAGGTCATTACGCCGTATCACGGACTTGAAATTTGCTAAATATAAATGTTCGACGCGCTCGCCACGGAAAAGGGAGCGAGAACTGTGTGAGGTGACGGACGTGTTAATTAACTCGACCGTGGTGATCAATCCACACCGTGTAAGCGTATCAAATCGTCACGCCGGACACCTGAAACGCACACAGCTTCTGTCAGTTACAGGATCGAGCGGGGCAAGCAAACACGCACCCAAAGAGGCCGGCATTCAGAGGCTTCGAGCGACGCGCACCGCAGCCTCCGGGAAAACGTCGAAGCCAGTCTCCGCCCAGCGCCCCCGCCAGCTCCAGGGCAGCCTGAGGCTCCCGGGTCAACCGGCTTCCGGAAGCTTCTCCAAAGACGGGGACGTGGCATCTCACGAACAAGGCATCGGCTGACCGGCTCGCTACACCCGATGGTTCACTCGTTTTCTAATTTAAGTGCGCAAGAAAGGAACCCGAAGGAAGACAGGCTGCGTGCCCCTGGCGGCGTCGATGGGATCTACCGCGCTTGCTCCGGTCGTCGTCTCCCCTGGCGGCCGTCTGGGGACCGCTTTCCCGGGCGCGACCCCGCCCAGGAGCCACGCCCCGCCGCCCGCCGGACGGACGTCGGGGCGGCGCCTCCGGGCCGCGCCTGCGCGGGGCGCCTGCTAACTGGAGGCGTCGCGCACGCGCCCGCGGGCTCGGACAAGCGGCCGCCGAGAGGCCGTGTTCCAGGAGGCCGGGCGGAGAGCCGTCTGGGGAAGCCCGGCCTTACCGCGGCCGAGCTGTGCCGCTGCTGAAATTGCATGCCCCCGCGTGCGGGGTAACTGCGCAACTGCCAAGCCGCCGAGAACAGGAAAGCGCTGTGCGCCTCCTCCCCGACGGCCGGGTCTGGGTTCGCGCCGCGGCCGCGAGATGCAGGGAAGGCGCGGCGGGCTTCCTGCCGGCTCTCCTCCCCAGCGCCCAGACGGCCCCCCGGAGCTGCTTTCTGAGCGCTGGGTCCCTGGGCTGGATCGCGGCGGGGCGCCCCTCTGGCACCTCCTTGACGTCGGGGAGACCCGACCCGCCTCTGCGGTCCTGCCGCCGGCCTGCAGGTTGCAGGGCGCGCGCACGGCTAACCCACCGGTTCCAAAACCCGGCCCTCCATTTCGGATCTCTTTTGAGCGCTGTCAAAAAAAAAAAAAAATGCCCGCAGAGTCCGGGAGCTGGACCTCCGTTTCCCTGAAAGAGCGTGTCTCGCAGCGCACGTCCAGCATCACCCAGAGAGCATCCCCCAAGCCCCGGTAATCACCGAAATACAAGTGTACCCTTGTGGCACATCCGCCTCCTGTCTGGCCCTCTGCGAGGGGCCGGCCGGCCGGAGGCGGCTGCGGCACAGGGTGCGGGCCAGCCGGGGGGAGGCGCCAGCCGCAGGCTCCCGGGGCCGGGGAGTGTGCAGGCGAGCGGGAAGCGGGGCAGCCGGCGGTCCGGGCCACCTGGACGGCAGACTGCGCGGCAGCTAGGGCGGACTGGTGCGCAGCTGGGGGAGGAACATTCTGGAAGAGAGGGAGGCAGGAAGAACAACTCTGCTCCAAGACCGCTGAGACAGACTGTCGCTCCGTGTCAGGAGCATGTTCTGGAAAAGGAGCCAGCTCTCGCAGAGGGTCTTGACGCATCTTCAGAGTGTGCTTGGTGAGTTAGAGTCGCCCTGCAGACTTTTCCAAGGCGCCTCACGTCTCGGCCCAACTGGGCCAGCTACGGTTTCCATCTTTAGCTGCATTTTTCACTTAAATACCAGACGTCTAACTGAAGCTTCGGCAGACATTTATTGCGGGTTGGCTGTGCCGGGTGCCCTGTCCGCGGCCGGAGCATTGCCGATGAAGGTCCCGGTCACGTTCAAGTCCCAGCGCAGTCAGGCACAATCAGTGGTTATCTGCGTGGGGAAGTGACGGGAGGCTTTCATTTTCTTAGCTGTAATTTTTAAATTTTTTTCCAATTTCCCGCCAACAAGAAAAGATTACGTTGCTCTAAAAATAACAATAATGCAGGGGCGCCTGGGCGGTTCAGTGGGTTAAGCGTCTGACTTCGGCTCAGGTCATGATCTCACAGTTCATGAGTTTGAGCCCCACTCTGGGTTCTGTGCTGACAGCTCAGAGCCTGGACTCTGCCTCCCTTTCTCTGGTCCTCGCCTGCTTGTGCAACCTCTCTCTCTTTCTCTCTCTCAAAAAATAAATACAATTTAAAAAATAATAATGCATGCGACGTTATCTGGTGTGATACATGACATGATGGGGGTAAGAAATGGGGTGTTTGGGGGAAAGGGATGAAACTTCCCTTGTGCCGTACATAAATAAATAAATAAAAGCTGCTGACCCTAAGCCTTTGGGGACTAGATCATGTCCATATATATCCCTACAGAGACCCTGGACGGGAAGGTTCTGAAACTACCCAGGAGAAGATGACTAGGGAGCGTGTTCTAAATGCCTTCCCGGGTTGAGACGGAGCCCAGGGATCAGCCGTCTGACATGAGCGAGGCCTTGGCTTCCTCGCTGTCTCTGAGAAGGCAGCATTTGAGGCCAGGGACCCAGTCCCGCGCTCTCTTTCTTAGTAGCGCCAAGAGTGGCTCCCTGCCTTCCACTCTCCTTCAGCAGCCTGAGAACAGAGAGCTCTGTAACTCGGACTGCCAAAGTATCTATCCCCTGGGCGACACCTGCAGCCACATCCCCAGGGGACATCTCTGCCGCCCCCCCATCTGTTCCCACTCCCCTCCCTCCTTCCCTCACTTGCTCTTCTAGAAGCAGCAGAAGATGGTGATGGGGTTTAGAACTGGACTTATTTATTTATTTATTTTCAGGTTTTAATTTAAATTTTAGTTAACATACAGTGCAATATTGGTTTCAGGAGTAGAATTTGGTGACTCATCACTTACCTACAACACCCAATGCTCATCCCAACAAGTGCCCTCCTTAGTACCCATCCCCCATCTAGCCCATCCCCCACCCATCTCCCTCCATCAACCCTATTTGTTCTCTCTCTTTGAGAGTCACTCGTGGTTTGCTTCTCTAGTTTTCCCCCTTCCCATATGTTCATGTGTTTTGTTACAACTGGGCTTTTTATTTATTTTTTTAATATAATTTATTGTCAAATTGGCTTCCATACAACACCCAGTGCTCAACCCAACAACAATGCCCATCACCCACTTTCCCCTCTCCCCAACCCCAACATCCAACCTCAGTTGGTTCTCTGTATTTATGAGTCTCTTATGGTTTGCCTCCCTCCCTCTCTGTTTGTAACTATTTTTTTTCCCTTTCCTTTCCCGTCCCATGGACTTCTGTTCAGTTTTTCAAGATCCACATATGAGTAAAACATATATCTGTCTTTCTCTGGCTGACTTATTTCACTCAGCGTAATACCCTCCAGTACCATCCACGTTGCTGCAAATGACATGATTTCATTCTTTGTCATTGCCAAGTAGTATTCCATTGTATATATAAACCACATCTTCTTTATCCATTCATCAAGAACTGGGCTTTTTCGACTGGACTGCTTTCTGGCTCCTCCCTCTGCTGCCTCTGTGGCCTCAAGATACTTACTAACTACTCTAAGCCTTCGGAGCTCATTTTCACCATCTGTAAAATGGGTCTGTGGGTGAATGACAAGACTAACAGACAGAGGTATTCCAAACTTATTCCTAACCGGTATCCGTGCCTCCACTGCCACACCCCCCCATCTCAACTTATTTTTAATCACAATTACACTTGCACATACTTAAAGACAATAACAACAACAAATAATTCTACAAGTCTTCTTACCAAAAATGGCATTCCCCAAGCATCTCTTTACCTTCCATTTCCTCCTCCCTGGAAGAAGCCACCTTCAACTCTTTAAATCTGCTTCATAAGTTTATCTTCATGTCTCTAAATAGCCTGGCGAGTCTTAGGCATAAACTTGATTTTCCAAGGCAGAGAATGAGGATGTGGTTCTTGTATGTACCCCTGTCCCCTGGTCTGTGAGCCCCTAGTCACTCTATCTTCCCAGCCTACTAATTTTTATTTGATTACTAATTAGGATTTCCATTATTATGACTCGGTAAACCAAAGATTGTCAATGTGGCTCAGTCACAGCTCTTACAAGGGAATTCGAAATATGGGGCTGCTTTTGTTTGTCAGCGTTGGGGGGTAGGGGGTGGGTCATTGGCGTGTAGTGGGTGAGGGCCCGGGATTCTACAAGCCCAACAGCGTCCAAATGTCAACAAGTCCTCCTGAGAAGCATGTCATGGGAGGGTTCCATTCCAAGACCCCCCCCAGTGGACACCTGAAACAGCGGACAGCACAGAACACTATAGGTTCTATGTTCCTTTTCATTACATACAGAACTATGATAAAGAACTTATAAATGAAGCACAGTAAGAGATTGGCAACAGTAAGTAATAAAATAGAACAATTATCATAATATACTATAATACAAGTTATGTGAACATGGTCTCTCAAAATATCTTGCTGGGCTGTACTCACCCTTCTTGTGATGATGTGACTAGTATACCTAAGAGACAGGTATCTAAATATTTGGCGACTTTGGTAATCCTCCGGGGCCTGAAACTTGAGTCCTTGAGGCAGCCCTTTGTGAGGAAGCTAGTGTTCTAACATTGCATTCCATGATGTAGAAATGTTCTCCCCTGATGGCCCAGGCATTCCCACGTGGCTGTTTCCTGCAGAGGACGCCAGTCTTTTAAGTCTGGAGGAAAAGGTCACTGGGAGGCACCTCCTTTGTGCTTTTTACCTTTAACAGATCGTCATCCATATCCCAGCACAGCATTTATTCTGGTGCTTTATGCTTGGTTGTCTCTTTATGTGCCTCCACTGCTAGACTATGAGCTCCTGAGGACACAGGCTGTGCTTATTCATTGTAATATCCTAAATAAATGTTTCAGAACTCATTAATAATCTATCGCTACAGTGAACCCAGGCAATAGCCATAATAAAACTGCAAATAATAAAATTTGGGGCAGCCTATAAATAAAATAGTATACAGAGTCAACTATTTTTTTCATTCTTAACAATAAGTGGTAAGCAGCCTTAGCAGCTATGAACTAGGCACAGAATGGAAATTTAAAATTGCATCTGTAGAAACAGTACGTTTTATTGAAAATTGCTTTAGAATATTAAGGAAGACTGGCACCTGGGTGACTCAGTTAAGCATCTGACTTCAGCTCAGGTCATGATCTCGCAGTCCGTGAGTTCAAGCCCGGCGTCGGGCTCTGTGCTGACAGCTCAGAGCCTGGAGCCTGCTTCAGATTCTGTGTGTGTCTCTCTCTCTGCCCCTCCCCAACTCATTCTCTGCCTGTCTCTCTCTCTCCTCTCAAAAAAAAAAAAAAAATGAAAACTTAAAAAAAAAAAAAAAGAACCTTGGGGCGCCTGGGTGGCTCAGTCGGTTAAGCGTCTGACTTTGGCTCAGGTCATGATCTCACAGTCCAAGGGTTCGAGCCCCACGTCAGGCTCTGTGCTGGCAGCTCAGAGCCTGGAGCCTGCTTCAGATTTTGTGTCTCCCTCTCTCTCTCTGTCCCTCCCCCACTCACTTTCTGTCTCTCTCTCTCAAAATAAAATAAAGACATAAAAAAAAAACTTTAAAAAAAAAGAACCTTAGGAAAGAGCTGACAGTTTAAGAATGGAAACATATAGGGGTGGTCATGACTACAGTGAGGTCAGTCTCAGCAGGATCAGCCTCCCCTGTGGCAGCGATGGAGTTTTGGGGTGAGGGAGGGTTTGTGGGGTCCAAAGCCGACAGCCAAAAAAGAATTCTTGAAGACGTCTTTGGTGCAAAAAGGTGATTTTATTAAAGCACGGGGACCCGTGGGCAGGAAGAGCTGCACCGGGGTCCTTTGGGGTAACTGATTATATACCCTCAGGTTGGGAGAGGTCAGGGATAGATTAAGTCTCTAAGAAGTTTTGGAAGCAAGGTTTCCAGGACCCTGAGGGGCTAGCTGTTGCTAAAGAAACTCCACTTATTACCGTTTAATGAAACCTCAGTCATGAGACCCTCCAGATGCATATCAGGAGGCCATAAGCTTGGAGCACGATTGCCAGCACATATCCTGGGGCAGTTGAGATAAAGGAAGTAGATTTACAGGATCCTCAAGGTTAGGACAACTTTAAGCCAAGGTTCTCTCTCGCTCCTAGCAAAGTGTCATCATAGAGGCAGCTGAGCTCCTAGAGGGAGGTTCCAAGGACTTGTCAGTGGGCTGTAGACAGTAAGGGAATTTAATTTTTCATTTCCCTTAGTTTCCCAGATCACCATGGCAAGCACTTAAACCTCTTTCCTTTTTTCTTGGGTAGCCGGGAGTGTCCGAGGGATATCGCACATATTCCACCCGGCGGGGGAGGGGGGTGCCAGCCTGGTATTTTGCCCTCAGCCTGTCTCATGCTCCCACATCGGCAGCTCCACACACATTTGAACCACAGTATACAGCCCCACATTTGGAAGGCCAACAATCATTTCATTACCTCCTCCTCCCTTCCCCCATCTCCCCCCACCCACACAAGCTAAAGGGATGGCCAACATTACACACGTCCATCACCTCGTGTTGCTGGCCTTCCACAGATACCTGCAACCTCTCCCAGACACCCTAATTCAACAGCACACCGTGTTCAGTTGCCAGAAGTCAGCAAGTTATTTATTTATTTACTTCTTTAATGTTTGTTTATTTTAGGGGGGGCAGGGAGACAGAGCGTGAGTGGGGGAGGCGCAGAGAGAGAGGGAGACACAGAATCCGAAGCAGGCTCCAGGCTCCGAGCTGTCAGCACAGAGCCCGACCAGGGGCTCCAACTCACGACCCTCAAGATCATGACCTGAGCCAGATTCAATGCTTAACCAACTGAGCTCCCTGCCAGGCACCCCAGCAAGCTTTTTATTTTTAAAATTTAAGACCCCTCTTCTTTCAGCAACTTCACATTTCGTAAAGAAATTGCTGGTAGCCATCAAAAAAGAATGACCCGGCTACTTATTTTCTACAGCATCTATGTTTTCAGACCGGAAGACTCAATGTCACTCATTCATTAAATGTGTGAACTGGAGCTCCAAACTGGAGTCAGACTTCTTAGTCTGGCTGCTTGGTGCCCATACACATAAAGCCTAGGAGTCATGGATACTTTCTGAAAACCTCCGACACTTGTTTCGCATCACACTCCCCCACACTGTTTTGCCTGAGGATGGATTACTGAGAATTGCTGTTCTTTTTCTCTCCCTTAACCTGTATCTCACTGGTGCCAACAAATTAAAGAACATCCAAAAGGTGGGCTGGTAGAAAAAACAGGAAGAAAGGGTTCAAATGAAAGTAGTTGGTTCCTTGCCTCTCTAAAGAGTTACTCTCTCACTGCGTGTAAATACCAAAGGCCTTTTGGCCTATTAACTGACGGTGCCTTACCTGGCATCTTCCCTCAGAGAATCCACATTGCAAACAGTGAAACCCACAGATCTGTGCAAGATTCCTGTTGTCTCTCCTTCTCAGTGGAAAGATTTCAACCTATGTGGAGAGATGGCAGATCAGAAACTCATCTTCAATCAAGTGAACCTTCTAAAGCCAGTCTAGGCTGTGCCGGCTGGTGGAAGTGTTCTTACTGTTGTAGGAGAACAGGAGGGGAGTCCGGGAGAACAGTCTGCCTCCTCTATTTATGTGAAATTAGAGCACAGACCTCTAACACTGGTACAGAGGCATCCAGAATGCCAGGGAACTCCCAGAAGGAGTTCCTTTGCAGAGAAAGGTACACTTCCTTTGGCCCAGGGGTGAAGGAGTGTTCTCTTTACCGAACTTGCAGTGTTAAAGGCTAATGGCCTTGGATATACTTTGGACAATCACCCAGAGCTATTGACTAGCAAATAGCTCGAAAAGCGGTCTGAATGGTCCTGGAATTGGTGGTTTCGCAGCCCCTTTCATCCTGTCTTCCAATTGGGCATTTGAAACATCCCCCTCAGGACCTCTGTTTGAAAGAATTGCATTACTGTGGATTCCTTTAGGTCCTGAAGATGCCTTATAATTTCCTTGACTTCAAGAAGGCTTGGGGTCTGTCCACCTCAGGTGAGGAATGTGAATGTTTAGGAGATTGCCTTTTCAAATTGAAAAACTTTCACCTTCACACTGGGTTGACAGACACTGAGCACAGGAGAACTGAACCCCCTTCCTCTGCTTCCAGCTGATGTCCTGGCCACCCTGGTAAAAAGGTTCCAGAAAGTACAGGGCAGGGCTCACTTCCTCTTTCCGCAAGTCTTAACCTATCACCTCTAGTTTTTAGATGTCTTGGGCAAGGTGACCGACGCCTCTTATAGCACTATAAGGTCTTTGTGACTTTTCTTGCATAGGGATCAGGTAATGGGTGAGGGGGATTAAAAATCATCAAAATGGGATGGATTGATTGACACTGGAAATGACAGGTAATCAGTGACCAGTGAATACAGAGGACACACAGAAGATGAGATGGAAGAGGGTTAAAATAGCCATGGGGACAGAATTGGAAAGAGCTTTGGGGGAGAGGAGGGTGAACAGAGATGACAGAAGGAAGGATTATTGGTGCTGGCTGTCATGTTCATGAACTGCTGAGAAACAGGCAAGTGACAGAGAGATTTTTTTAATTTTTTTTTTATGTTTACTTATTTTTGAGAGCGAGAGAGAAGAATGTGAGTGGTGGAGGGACAGAGAGAGAGACGGAGACAGAGAATCCAAAGCAGACTTCAGGCTCTGAGCTGTCAGCACAGAGCCTGACATGGGGTTTGAACTCACGAGCCCTGACATTATGACCCGAGTCCAAGTTGGACACTTAAGCGACTGAGCCACCCAAGCGCCCCACCATACAAAGTTTTAGAATCAGCTTATCTGTTTCTACCAAGAAACCAGCTGGGACACTGATAGGGATTGCACTGAACCTATAGATCAATTTCCCATCTTAATAGTATCCCAGTCCATGAAAATGAACTATATTTCAAATTACTGAGATCATTTTTCATTTCTTTCAACAATGTTTTGCAGTTTCCAGAACATAAGCTTTGCACATTTTGTTAAACTTATTTCTAAGTGTTTTATTTTATTGTAAATATAATTGTTTTTATTTTATTTCATTTTCAGATTGTTCACTGCAAATATATAAGAATACAATTAATATTTACATATTAATCTTACATTCTGAAACATTGTTGAACTCATTTGTTACTTCTAACAGTTTTTTAGTGGATTCCATAAAGTCTTCTACGTACAAGATCAGATTGTCTGTGAATAGAGATAGTTTTACTTCTTTTCCAATCTGACTGTCTTTTTCCCATTTTCTTGCCAAATTGTCATGACTAGAACCTCAAGTACACTGTTAAATAGAAATGGTGAGAATGGATACCCTTGACATTTTTTCCTAGGGAAAACACATCCAGTCCTTCATCATTATATGATATGGATTTTCTATAGATGACTTTTATTAGGTTGAGGAAGTTCCCTTTATTCCTTGGGTGTTGAATGTTTTTATCATGAAAGAGTAATTCTTTCTCTATTGAGATGATCATGTGCATTTTGTTTTCTATTCTATTGATCTTACATTAATTAATTTCAAATTTTAAACCAACCATGTATTCCCAAGATAAATACCATCTCATCATGGTATATCATCTTTTATATATGTTGCTGGATTTGGTTCACTAGTATTTTGTTGAGGATTCTTGCATTGATATTCATAAGAGATATTGGTCTGTAGTTTTCTTGTGATGTCTGTGGTTTAGCATCAGGATGATGTTGGCCTCACAAAATGAGTTGGAAAATGTTCCCCCCTATTCTATTTTATGGAAGAATTTGTAAGGACTTGGTTTTAATACTTCTGGAAATGTTGGGTAGTGTTTAATTCATTTTTTACTCATAAGTATTTGCTCTGGGACTACTAGGTTCAAGGCATTGTCCTAGGCACTGGGAATACAGTGATAAATAAATTCCTGCCCTCGAAATGCTAACATTGTTGCCAATTTTTTGTTTAGCTAACTAAAATGTGAATATTCAGTTTGTACGGTTCCTCATATTAACTTAAGATTTAACAACAAAAAAGTATGAAGTAAAGACAGAATTAAATTTAGTATTCCAATTCCTGGGGCCTCCATTTCACATTTAGCATAAAATGACCTCTCTCTCTCTCTCTCCATCTCTCTCTGTTTCCCTGTCTCTTTCTCCTTCTCTCTCTCCATCTCTCTCTCTCACGTGCGCACACACACACAAACACATACGCGTGCACATGCGCACACGCACACACAAACACATACGCGTGCACGTGCGCACATGCATGCACACACACACACACACACACACACACAAACACTCCTTTTCTTTTTCCCTCACTTTCTTTCTCTTTCTCTTCCTTTCCCTCTCTTTTTTAATACTAAGCTTTGCCCCTGATCCCTACCCTTCCTCTCTATTGACATCTACTCTCTCAATCTAATACAGGATTCTAGAAAATATGAATACATTACCTAAAATAATTTCTCCTTCTGAGAAAGCCAGAAAATGTGTCATCTCAGACTTCTTAGTCTCTGAGGAGCATGCTCTGTGGCACAGGGAAGGTAGACTTATGTGTGTGGGGAGTGTCAAGGGCTTTATCACTCTATTCACAGCATTTTGACAGTTTCTACTACAAACATGACTTGTTCTGGCCTTGCCTATAAAGATTTCCCGCAGGAGTTGCAGGAACTTGTTTGTATTCAAAGTCAGGAGGCTGCATCCCTGCACAGATTCTGGGGATGACCAAGGCTACCCGAAATCACTGAGGCAGCGAGGGACCTTTCAAACTGCTTTGATCATGATCATCAAATCATGACTTGGTCCCCATCCAAGAAAGAGAAGAGTGTTCACCCCCGGGCAGCCACATGATCTCCTTCTGCAGGTTTATTGCATGTTCTAAGTCAATGATATTCCAGATAATATCATTATCAGTGTACAACAACAGTGCTGAGAACTGAATCTTTAGACGTTGACCCAGAGCAGGAAGCAAATCTCTACAGAGTCGACCACTCACTGCTCCAGTGGTCACAGCTATGGAAGCAGTACGATTCCTTCTTTGGGGACGCATTCACTCTCTGCCACCCATAAACATGTTGACCGCTTACTGTGTGAGTTCTCCAAGACTCCAGACTTAGTGAGGACCTGCAGTCCAATGGAGTGCATACCACAGAGGATTTTCTCTCAGGTAAAACCCCTCATGCCACCAAAGGATCTAGAGACGACCTTATGATGGCCTGAAATAATGAGATGCATTTAAAGCTTCAATAAAGGGGCACCTGGCTGGCTCAGTTGGTAGAGCGCATGACTCTTGATCTCGGGGTTGTGAGTTCAAGCCCCATGTTGGGTATAGAGATTACTTAAAAATAAAATCTTTATATAAAAAAGGGGCTTCAATACAATGTAGCCAGCACAAAAATATAAACAGAAACATTTCCAGGAAGCATCTGCATGCTCTAGAATCCCATAACAAATAAATATCTGTGTCTCTATGTCCTAGGCACTGTGCCCGGTGTTGGAACATAGTGTTGAATAAGACAATCTTTTCCTTAGAATGGAATAAATGTAATTCAGTAACTCAAAAAAGACAGCAACTCTGTCAAAAGTGATGAATTTCTTAAAAAAAAAAGCCAAAGAAAACTAAACCAAAGCAATTACTGTTAGAAGACATGCTAAACCCCATGCCAGGTATAACTTACTTATTAACAATGTTCTATAAAAACTAATGGTCTCTGTCATTCCCCAAACCAAGTGTCACATTACTCCCTTAATTGATCTGTTTCTTTTTAAACCAAAAGCATGACTGGAAAGACATCTTCCCCAGATCCCTGCAGCACAAGCCATTCAATGTCTTACAATAAGGCAGAAGATAATGTAAAATAAAACCCCTCAAGGCCAAAATATGGACTAAACATAGTTGGAGTGTTTTTCTAAGATAAAACCAACTGCTCACCTTATGCCTACTCTGGCAATTGCACAGCCATGCTGAGCGCCTGGAAAGCACAAGAGAAACAGGTAAGTGATGAGGTCTCAGTTTCAGGGGGTGTCCGTGCTGGGTGTACAGAATGGTTCAGCCCTGGATTCCACCCCAAGAAGGTCCCAATCTGAGATGAAAGTGAAGTTATAGCCATGAATAATAGTTGAGGTAGAAAGTGAAGTCCTGATTAAACTCTGTTAGCACAGGGGACTAATAAAGGAACATAAAAAGTGTAGCCAAAACTATCAGATTGACTTTCGCGTGGTTGTAAATGTACTCTTACTAGCTGAGAATCCCATAACATAGGTGAGAAGGCTACACACACACACAAAGACTCTACATAGAACATACAAGAGCAGCTCCTCAGGGATATATACACAAATTCTTAGGGCTGCTGGGAGGATTGCCCCATTTGTGCTCAAGCCAGGCACAAACCTGGCAGGAAAGGGGGTGAGAAAAGACTCCTGGACCAGAAACCACACCTTCTACCAAGGAAAAGTAAAATTAGAGGAGTTTATCCAACAGGGACGAAAGCATTTCTACAATGCTAGTGATAATCTGAAATGCATAAACCCATTGACTCACCACCAGCCTCGACCAATCCCACGTAGTCCTCCTCCCCCAGCCCACATGGGCCTTCTGCTTCTTGGATAGGACCAGTTTCCTCCACACTTGCTACTCCCTTTAATGGAATATTCTTTCCCCCCACCCTCTCCCACCCCCCACCTCCCCAGCCAATGGCTACTCATCCACTGAGTGTGCAAGAGCAAGTGCATGAGCAAGTGCATGAGTAAGGGAAGCACAGAGAGAAGTGAGAATCCCAAGTAGGCTCTGCACTGTCAGCGTGAAGCCAGATGCAGGGCTTGAACCCAGGAACCGTGAGTTCATGACCTGAGCCAAAGTCAAGAGTCAGATGCTTAATCAACTGAGCCACCCAGGCACCCCAGATTTTTTTTTTTAAAACTCCAGATAATTAGGATCCATCCCAAACCAATGAATTAGGAATTCCTTAAAACCTAGAAGTTTTAAGGAAGCTATTCTTTTAAATCTCCCTGGCTATTTTTAGGGTTTAGTTAAGATTAAGAACCACTGCTTTTGACCTTCTGACAAAACTACAGCCTGTTTTCATAGAAAAAGGGTGTCATACCCTTCCCATCTTATGCCTCCTTTTTGTCTTTATGCTCAAGGAAACACACAGATAAATATAAATAATATAATTATGTAGATTGAACTTGATCATGAAGCTTGCCAATTAGCTGGAGGCTGAAGCTTAAACAATTTACTTTCATTCATCCAATCATTTATTACAGTCACGTATTTATCAGTTGTTGTGGAGTGCTTACTGCACACCAGGCTTAACGCCAGATGCTGGGGATGGAGTGGTAAACACATCCTGGTGCTTGCTTTTGATCCCATCTACTTCTGTGAACAGTCTTGTGGGCTGACAGGAGGCACTGGAAATTTTTAGCTTCTGCTGGCTACCTTAGGTTGAAACTCATTTTAGAAACCTTAAGGCAGGACACCTGGGTGGCTCAGTCAGTGAAGCGTCCGACTTTAGCTCAAGTCATGATTTCACAGTTCATAAGTTGGAACCCTGCATCAGGCTCTGTGCTGACAGCCTGGAGCCTGCTTTGGATTCTGTGTCTCCTACTCTCTCACTCTGCCCCTTCCCTGTCTCTCTCTCTCTCCCTCTCCCTCTCTGAAAAATAAACATTAACAAAATTAAAAAATTAAAAAATTTTAAAAAAGAATCTTTAAAGCAAAGATTGTATTTGTTGCCAGAGTGGGGTGGGGACTTCTCCTGAAGGTTACAGCCCAGTTGGAAAGCCAGCCACAAATCATGCTTTAGTTGATAGCACTCTTTTTTTTTTAAGTTTATTTATTTATTTTGAGAGAGAGGGAGAGAACATGTGAAGGGGAGGGGCAGAGAGACAGGGAAAGAGAGAATCCCAAGCAGGCTCCTCACTGTCAGCACAGAGCCCAATGTGGGGCTTGATCTCATGAACTGTGAGATCATGACCTAAGCCAAAACCAAGATTCGTATGCTTAACTAACTGAGCCACCCAGATGCCCTTGACAACATTCTTAAGAAATAAATTATATTCCAGTCTTATTGGCTGGATGGTGTTGTCCAAAGGCCATTAATTCTATCTTCCCTTTACTCACATTCTGGGACTGTATACAAGCCAACGAGAATAAAGGCAGCTATGCAGCTGGACATACCAAATTGTTTAAATGACAGCTTTCCTGAGATTTTTCCAATGCTCACTGGCATCTATGAGTCCATTTCCAGCTCAGGTCTCAGGGTAGACACCCGGTCAGACATGCTGGCCACAGCGCAGTAGCAGTGGCATGGCCTTTGCCAACCTCTGTTCCTCTGGCTGGTTTCCGCTGCTGGTGTCCACACCACAGCGCTCCTTGCTCTTTCCCTAATGATTGGCAGGTTAGGGACACTTCTGCCAACAGCCATGTCTCTAAGATACTCTGGGCCTTTAAAGACACCAAGCAAGTTCTGAAAAGTTGATAGAAGGCAACCTCATCTGGGATATTGCTTTTTTTTCTTTTTTTTTTTTTAAGAGAAAGGAAAAGCGAGTGAGTAGGGGAAGGGCAGAGGGAGAGGGAGAGAATCCCAAGCAGGAAATACACCCACACCCAGCACAGGGCCCAATGCAGGGCTTGATCCCACAACCCTGGGATCATGACCTGAGCCAAAATCAAGAGTTGGATGCTCAACTGACTGAGCCACCCAGGTGCCCCTGAGATATTGCTTTTTAAACAAACCTTCGTATTAATGAATTGAGTGGCTGTAGATTGCCTCGTAGTTTGAAGCTTTTTATCCTAGTCTAACTGGTGCCCACAATGAGGAGATTTTTTGGCACTAAACAAACAGAACTCACTCTTAATCAGGCCCCATGTTTACCTCACAGCTCTTCCCTGGTCTTATGAAGTAGATCCTATTTTTCTAGGACTATTTCTCAACCTACCTCTGCCTTGGAACTTGCTAAGCCATTATCCTTCCCCCTCCACTCTTTGCAACATTGGCTTCTCTCTCTCTCTCTCTCTCTCTCTCTCTCTCTCTCTCTCTCTCTCTCATTCTCTAATGTATATACCCCTTTAATTATATGACTGGACTAAGAAAAAAAAGCAAAAATCAAAATAAAACAAAACAAACCTATTTAGTTTTTGAGCCAGTGACTCTGGGTGATCAGAAATGAACAGGAGGAAGCTCAGCTCTGTCCTTGGCCTTGGCCAAGAATTCTTTATTTTTGGACCCTCAGTGGGTCAGAGAAAAATGGATTTCCGTTAGAGCCTGGAAGAGTATGAGTATGACCATAGTTCATTGGTCATTTGTTCCCACTATTTTATCAGTAAGATGTTTGGTCTCTCTCTGACCCTACCTTGACTCCAATACTTTCATACTCTTGTTCAGCTAGTTGAATGAATGTTGGTTCCTCACACCTGGGGAGAGCATTGGATCCTTGAGAGAAGCTGGGACATTCACTCTCTATTTCTCCCCATGGGCTCTGGCAATAGTAACCATCAGATGTAAACCACTTTGAAGTCCCACTTACATCTGCAGACCCTGACTCTCAATACCGAATTATAAGAAGAGCTGTCCTTTTAAGGTATGAGATGAGGAATTAACAACAAGTGCAGAGCACAATTGCTAGTTGAATGTATTTATTTCTAATCTAAATGTTCCTCTCATTATCAGTGTTTGAGCTCAGGAGAATAATGAGGTCAGAGAGGTAAAAAGAATACATGTGGCCAAAATTATAAATAGCATTCTAATAAGGTAATAAAACAGTGTAATAAATGTCCTGACATTTAATATTCGGAAGAACAACTAGCCGTCTCAAGGATTTAAAAGCTTAGAAATTTCCTTTGGTGATGATAAGCATGTCTGTGGACTTGGTCACCCATTTACATTTTATTATGACATAGAGGGTTTGCTTATAAATTGAGAAAATAAACTATATCCATGTGGGCCAGCTTCTGGGTAAATTGGAAAACAAACCTACTTCCATTTGTTTGTTTGTTTGTTTTTGAGTGGAAAAGAAGCTTTCAGTAGAGTGGCTGATTTGTTCAGGCTTTATTTTGTTTGTGCTTCTTTGTTTTGATCACAAAGAAAAGAGACAGGAAAAGAAAGGGAGAGAAGTAAAGCCCACTCCTCTTTGACATATCACAGGACCCTCCTTTTTCTTGGATACATCTATGTGTATATAACTAAGCATGCCTGTGTTTGGGCTTTGCGAGGAAATGTGTCCAACAATCTGCTCACTAACCAGAAAGCACAGACTGAATGGTTAAGAACCTGACCCATATATTTTAAAGGTACCTTTAAAAGAATCCCTTTAAAGATACTCAGTTCTCGTGATGATTCAGCTAGGAGGGCAATGGTCCCATTTTGCTGTCTACTATCTTTTCCCATGAACCGTGTCTCAGCAGTGGTTGGAGCGGTAGCATCAGCAGTGTTAAAGGAGCCCCATGGGAACATCCTCTCTGGCTTAGGAATGAAAAAGTCTCGAGAGAATATCACTCCTACCCAACAAGCCACGGTACAAAAGAGTAATGCTCAGGGCGGGCTCAGTTGGTTAAGTGTCCAACCCTTGATTTCTGCTCAGGTCATGATCCCAGGGTTGTGAGATCGAACCCTGTCTTGGGTTTGGCACTGAGCATGGAGCCTGCTTGAGATTCTCTCTCTCTCTCTCTCTCTCTCTCTCTCTGCTCCTCTCCCTCCTGCCGGCATGCACACATACAAGCCCTCTCTATCTCTAAAATAAAATTTAAAAAAAAGAAAAACATTCTTCATTCTCTCAGAGGGCAGACATTGTAAAGAACCTAATGAACTAAAATCATGCTTTTCCAAGGAGAGAGGGCCATACAACTGTTTCACTCCCACTGGCAGGCCAGCAGTGGAGACAACTGTCAAGAAACAAGGGAAGAACAAACACTCATAGATTTAGTAAGTCAACATTTCAAAACTTCACACCAAGCTAGTACACCTTTTATAAAAAGTCTATTAGTTATTTGACAGTTGTGCGTTGATGATAATGGCTAGCATTTAGCATGTTATGTGTCAAACTTCGCACACTGTGCACCTTTCAGTTCTTGAATCAACCACTGCAGTAGGTAAGACTGTTTTACAGATAAGGAAGTCAAACCTTGGCCAAAGGGAACTGCACGTCTTCTAGTCCACAAAAACTTTAGTCTTCAGATCATATCACTCTTTTCCTGCTGCTTATTACATGAGATTGGAAATCAGGGGGTGCTTATATTGCTACAATTTTCTGAATATCTGGGGCAGATTTTCTTTCAGATCCTAAGAAATTACTGTGTCAATTCCAGGGGAAGGGAAAACATAACTCCTTTAAACATACAAATATGTTAACTGTCTAAAATCATCTGAACCGATTATTTGAATTCTTGAAGGAATTGTGCAGGAAATTAAAGATGCACAAAGACTGTGTATGCTTCGAGAGGCATAAAGAGATGGCTAAGCTCCTCTCTGAAACATCATTTTTGACTGCTTTTCCTGAGATGATAAATTTCTGAAATTATGATGAAAGTTATTATTAAAGGCAGTAGGAACCTGGGGCACTTGGGTGGCTCAGTTGGTTAAGTGTCCAACTCTGGATTTCTGCTCAGGTCGCAATTTCACAGTGGTGAGATTGAACCCCAGGTGGGAATCTGCACTGACAGCATGGAGCCTGCTTGGGATTCCCTTTCTCCCTCTGCCCCTCCCCCACTGGCAGGTGCACACACATGCGCGCACATGCTCTCTCGCTCTTGCTCTCTCTCAAAATAAATAAATAAATTTTAAAAGAATAATCCATATTAGCAATGGTATGTAACACACTACTGATCAACTTTTATATTTAGAATTTAACCCAATTTCTATTTCAATAAATTAGTTCAGGATGGTATTGTCTGCCTCCTCATTTGAACAATGGAGACTGTTCAGGGCACCTGGGTGGCTCAGTCGGTTAAGTGTCCGACTTCTGCTCAGGTCATGATCTCACGGTTTGTGGGTTCGAGCCCTGCATCAGGCTATATGCTGAAAGCTCAGAGCCTGTTTCAGATTCTATGTCTGCCTCTCTCTCTCTGCCCCTCCCCCGCTCATGCTCTGTCTCTTTCTGTCTCAAAAATATACAGTAAAAAAAAAAAAGAATAATGGAGACTGTTCAGAAAGAGAAAATGTATTTCCTAATGTAGGTACAAATGTAAGCATTTTGTTCTTTTTTAAAACAATTGTGTGTGTGGCAACTACATGTTTCCATTGGTTTCATAACCACTTCCCATTCTCTGTCGGAGCACAGGACTCTTGGGGCTTGCTGAGCTTGCCCTGCCACTGACGAGTCAGCAAGATGGTGTTGAAGGGGATGATGATGATGATGATGGATCATTGTGAATTGTTCGCCCAGTGCTTCGTATCAGGTCATCTGACTCAACAGTCACCACAGCTTTATGAAGAAGACATTATTGCTATTTCAGTTCAGAGCAGCATCTTTACTCCACCACACCTCTGAGCCTCTAGAGAGCACCATGATGAAGAGTCTCTGGAACTCCTGGCTGGAACTTCTTACATGAAATCTTTGGCCTATGAGCTTAAGACTGTGGGATCCCAGGTCACCTGAGTGGCTCAGTCAGTTAAGTGACTGACTTTTGATTTTTGCTCAGGTCATTGTCTCATAGTTCTTGAGATCAAGCCCCAAGTCAGGCTCTGTGCCAACAGTGTGGAGCCTGCTTAGGATTCTCTCTCTCTTTCTCTCTCTCTCTCTCTCTCTCTCTCTCCCTCCCTCCCACCTTCCCTCAAAATAAACAAATACACTTTTTTTAATTAAAAAAAAGATTGTGGGATCCTAGCAAGTTCTACCCATGGAAACTAAGGATGTGGATAAATGAAATGCATTACAATTGGGATGCTGGCTCCCCTGGCTCAGCCACCAAGTCAATGGATTGACTAGCAAGTGCTTATTGCAGCTCCCAGGAGCTGGGGAGCACTCCTAGGTCAGGTCTTTAGCATATGCTTAGAAATAACCATCTTACAACTAGTGCATAAGTTCGAAATTACTTGGAGACACTTTCTGAAGCAACCTCATGCATCACAACAGGCACTCAGGTCTCCAGTGTTAGAAAAGAATTTTTAAGAACATGATTGTGTCCCTTAAAAAAATACTTCAGGGGCACCTTGGTGGCTCAGTCAGTTAAGCATCCAACTTCAGCTCAGGGCATGATCTCACGGTTTGAGTCAAGCCCCACATTGGACTCTGTGCTGACAGCTCAGATCCTGGAGCCCGCTTTGGAGCCTGCTTTGGATTCTGTGTCTCCCTCTCTCTCTGACCCTCCCCTGCTCACACTCTGTCTCTCTCTCTGTGTCTCTCAAAAATAAATAAACATTAAAAATTAAAATAAATAAATTAAAATTAAATTTTCAATTTAAAAAATGCATCATTTTCAACTCATGTCGGTTCATGAAGCCACCTATTACATGCTGCTCCACTCTGGATCATTTTGAAGCAAACCTCAAATACCAAGTTACTCATTTGTAAATATTTCAGCATGTGATAAGGAGTTAAGAAAAAAAACCCGACTGAATCTCATTACTATACTTAAAAATTAATAATAGTTCATTAATATCATGAAATACTCAATCAGCATTGAAATTACTCTGATTGTCTCCTAATTACTTTTATAGTTTGTCTGAATACTATGGTCTTCTTCATGGTTACTATAGGTCATCATTTTCCAAAGTGTCTTCCCTGAGATATTAACTGATGTTATGCAATGAATAAAAAAATCTCATGGGCTAATAAATTTAGCAAACACTGAGTTAGACAAAGTTAAACAGATTTCTTTCCTGCACAGCTTTCCTAAACCTTCAATATGCTAATGTGCAAGCTAGACCTAGTCAAAAAAGTCAAACCAGACCCTCCAAAAAAGGGGTCTGGCATGCAGTTTTACCAAATCTGTTGGAACATGGGTTTCTTTCTCTGATGCAAGCCCAAACCATAGGAAATACTACCAGAGGCAAATCACTTAATTTTTGTGTCAGCTTTCTTTCCCCTGTATAAAATGTGATGGGATTGGTTTTGTCTAGAAGTCTTAATGATGATCAGTATGGTCTCTCCAAAGCCTGCATTCTATTATTAACCAGATTCCAGAACTGTAGTTACTAATAAAGGTAGTGTGTGGGCAGACCAATGAACATCACGTGTTTGTAAGCATATGTTTAATATATATGTTGGACCGATACAGGATCTGGATACATGGCTATGGAGGTGCAGAATATTGAAACTAGCACTGCCCTTGGAGTTCAAAGCATGAGGTCTGACTTTCTGAACAAACAAAGCTCTCACCTACCAGGGAAACAGCCTATGGTGTTTCAACATCCACAGTGACAACATTTTCCCAAAACCAATACTACCCAGTGTATTAAAAGGGAAATTTGTTATCACAAGGGTTGGAGATAAGCCACCTGAGAAATATAGATTCAATTCCAAAACAAAAGAATATCCAGGACATCTTATCAGTTGACAGGAGTAACAGGGCGGAACATTTGAAATAAGAAATCTCCCAAAGATTTGTGATGAGGAATGGCCACATAGACTTATCTAGTTCAAGCACTTACTTTTCCATTTCTTCTGAGGTACATGTTATACTTTTACCGCTCACTCATAATCCTAAAAGAGATACTGTGGGGAAAAAGTAAGTCAACTTGCGTTTCAAAATGAAGAAATATGCATTTGCAGAAGACAATTCTTTTTCATCGCCTGGCAGTAGAGGTCAGGGAGAACATGGAAGGCTGACAATGATATTAGCTTAGGATTGCTCTTATTTGGTCCAGGTGACCCTGATGTTTTCATGAAAACATTTTATAAAATCCCTAGGAACCCACCCTCCACCAGGGCTGGTTATGAAAATGCCCCCTACGTAATGAAATGCATATCTGCCCCCTATGTAACGGAGTGCATATCTGCCAGGAATCTTTCTTAAGACAAGTAGAGTTCAGTACCCCAGGGGTTATATTTTATTTCAAGATCTTACTTAGCTCACTAGCTTCACCTTGGGCAGAAGCAGCAATCAACATGAGTGATGCTAATTGGGATGCTGACTGATTTCTGTTTTCTTTTGCATTAACTGCTCTGGGAACAAAGTTAGAAAAGTTTGTATTTGCTGGCAGGCATTGGGAACATGACTGCAATTACCACCCACTCATTTTCCAAGCCAGGGCTATAAAGAGTGAAAGATGTCAGTGTCTCCTTCCTCTGCAGTGACACTTGGAATTGCTAGTCTGTATGAGTTTCTCTCTTGTCTCCTGATTAATGAGTAAACATCTGTATTGAGGCATTATCACTGGAAACCTTCAAGGTGCTGGGCCCTGGGCTTGTTACAGGGACTAAGCAGGTACAAAGTGGGCCCTAGACCTCCAGCGTTTGCAGTCGGATTGGGAGATAAAACTAAAAAGTCATGGCACTTGTAAGCTCCCTTCTTTTCAACTTTTTGTTATGAAAATGTCAGCAGTCTCAAAAGCCAAAGGATAATGTATACTGAGTACTCATATGCATCACCTCTATTAAAAATCTAACATCTCCTGTTTCTTGCTTTATAACTGTGTGTGTGCATGAGAGACAGAGAGAAAGAGAGAAAGAGAGAGATTGATTGTTGAACAACTTGAAAGTAAGGAGCAGATATCACTACACTAAAAGCCCCTAAATAATTCAGCTACCTCTCTTAGAAGTAAGAACATTCTCCTCCCATTTAACCACAATATTAATATCATATCTAAGATAGTATTCCATGATACTATCTAAAATCCAGTGTATATTCAAATATCCCAACTTGTCCCCCCAAAATGTTATTCGTTTGGTTCTAACCAGCATCCAATTAAAAATTGGCACATTAGATTTGGCCATTACTTTTTTTTTTGAGGTGGGGGGACTTCTAATCACCATCCCTCTTTTCTTCAGTACATTGACTCATTGACTTTTTAAAGAGGTCAGGCCTGTTATAGATTATCTCACATTCTGATTACCTGATTTTTCTAATTGCTTCCTCATGGTGTCTATTTACTTTTTTTTCCTCTGTCAATGTTTTCTGTAAACTGAAAGTTAGGCCTAAAGTCTTGATTAAACATGTTTGACAAGAACATTTCATACTTCCATACATTGCTAGTGGGAATGAAAGATGGTACAGCCACTTTGGAAAAGAGTCCACAAAGTAGTAAACATATTGGGAATAAAGTAAGGATGTCCCCTCTCACCACTCCTTTCAACATCAGACCAGAGTTACTAGCTATTGCAGTAAGACAAGAAAAGGAAATCGAAATGATTCAGATTGGGAAGAAAGAAACAAAGACTGTCTTTATTTGCAGACAACATGATCATCTACATAGAAAATCAAAAAGAATCAACAACTACCACAACAAAAATCCTGGAACTAATAAGCAAGGTTGCAGGACACAAAGTTAATATACAAAAGTCAACCTCTTTCCTATATACTAGCAGTGAGTAAGTGGAATTTGAAATTAAAAACACAATACTATTTACATTTGCTCCCTCCAAAAATGAAATACTTAGGTATAAATTTAATAAAATATGTATAAGGCCTAGATGAGTAAAACTACAAAACTGATAAAGGCAATCAAAGAAGAACTAAAAAATGGAGAGATATTCTGTGTTCATGAATAGGAAGATTCAATATAGTGAAGACGTCAGTTCTTCCTAACTTGATCTATAGGTTCGGTGAATTCCAATCAAAATCTTAGCAAGTTATTTTGTGGATAGCAACAAATTGACTCTAGAATTTATATCGAGAGGGAAAAGACACAGAATAGCCAACATAATATTGACAGAGAAGAACAAGTTTGGAGAACAGATACTACTCATCTTCAAGACTTGCTATAAAGCTACAGTAACCAAGGCAGTGTGGTATTGGTGAAAGAATAGACAAATAGAGATGCCAGAAATAGACCAGGACAAATATTGTCAACTGATCTTCAACAAAAGAGCAAAGGCAACACAATGGAGAAAAGTAATGTTTTCAACAAGTGATTCTGGGACTACAGGACACCCACATGTCAAAAAAAGAAAAAGAAAAGAGTCTAGAAACAGACCTTACACCCTTCACAAAAATTAACTCAAAATGGATCACAGACCTAAATATAAAAAAAAAAGCAAAACTATAAAACTCCTAGAAGATAACATAGGAGAACACCTAAGTGACCTTGGGTCTGGTGATAACACTGAAGGCATAATCCATCAAAGAAATAACTGATACACTGTTTCACTAAAATTTAAAACTTCTTCTCTACAAAAGACAATTCAACAGAATGAGAAGACAAACCACAGATTGGAAGAATGCATTTGCAAAAGACACATCGGATAAAGGACTTTTTCCAAAATATATAAAGAACTCCTATGACTCAACAAGAAGAAAATAAAAAACCCTATTTAAAAATGGGCCAGTGGATCCTGGTGGCTCGGTTGGTGGAGCATGTGACTCTTGATCTCAGCATTGTGAGTCTGAGCCCCATGTTGGGTGTAGATATTACTTAAAATCTTAAAAAATAATAATAAAATAAATAAAAATAAAAATGAGCCAAACCCCTTAACAGACACCTCACCAAAGAAGACATACAGATGACAAATAAGTGTATGAAAAGATGTTCCACATCATATATGACCAGGGAAATGTTAATTAAAACAGTGAGATGCCACTGTATGCCTCAGAGCAACCACAATCACACTGAATGCTAGTAAGGATGTGGAAAAACAGGGACTCTCTTTCATTGGTGGTAGGAATACAAAACTGTACAGCTATTTTGGAAGACAGTTTGGGTTTTTTTTTTTAAATAAGTAAACATATTTTTACCATATGATTGAGCAATTGTACTTTTTGGTATTTACTTAAAGGAATTGGAAACTTATATCCACACAAAAACCTGCAAATGGGTGTTTAAAGTGATTTATTCATAATTGTCAAAACTTGGAAGTAACAAGATGTCCTTTAGTGTAGTGAATGGTTACATAAACTATGGTCCATCCAGACAATGGAATAGTATTCAGCCCAAAAAAGAAATGAGCCATCAAGCCATGAAAAGACATGGAGGAACCTTAACACATATTACTAAGTGGAGAAGCCAATCTGAAAGGGGCATATGCTGTATGATTCCAACTACGGGACATTCTGGAAAAAGCAAAACTATGAAGACAGTAAAAAGATCAGTGGTTTAAGGGATTGGAGTGGACGGGAGAGATGAATAGATGGAGCACAGATGATTTTTAGGCAACAGTGAGAGTGAACCCTAATTAAATACCCTAAAACAAACCCTAATACAAACTTTGGGTGATTATGATGTGTCAGTTGTAACCAATGTTCCAAGCTCATGGGGAATGTGGATAATGGAGGGCAGGAGTATGTGTGGGGACAGGGCATATATGGAAAACCTCTGTTTTGTATTCTCAATTTTGCTGTAAACTAAAAGTATTATAAAGAAAATAAAGTCTTAAGAAAACATTCTAATACACAATATTAACATAATAAAGGAGAAAAAATTTTAATTTTATTTAAAATAAATATATACATATATTAAACATAAAGGTGGCATATGATCCAGCATTTTTTAAAAAGTTTATTTATTTTTGAGAGAGTGAGGGAGACAGAGCGTGAGCGGTGGAGGAACAGAGAGAGGGGGAGACACAGAATCCAAAGCAGGCTCTAGGCTTTGAGCTGTCAGCACAGAGCCCAATGCAGGGCTCAAACTCACGAGCTGTGAGATCATGACCTGAGCTGAAGTTGAACGGTTAACTGATTGAGCCACCCAGGCCCCCCCAGCATTTTTTAAAATGTTTATTTATTTTTGAGAGTGAGAGGGTGAGAATGAGAACAGGGGAGGAGCAGAGAGAGAGGGAGACAGGGGATCTGAAATAGGCTCCACACTGTCAACAGAGAGCCTGATGCAGGGCTCAAACTCATGAACTGTGAAATCATGATCTGAGTCGAAGTTGGATGCTTAACTGACTGAGCGACCCAGGCAGCCCCGATCCAGCATTTCTACTCCAAGGCATATACCCAAGAGAGAAATGAAATAAATATGTCCACACAAAAACCTGTACAGGAGTGTTCACAGCAGTATTATTCATAATAGCTTAAAAAAGTGGGGGGAAAAACAAGTGCCATCAATTGATAGCTAAATAAAATGTGATACATTCCATACCATACAATGGTATACTATTGGCCATAAAAAAGAATGAAGCACTGATGGGCAGATAAACCTTGAAAACACACTGGGTGCAAGTAGTCAGTCACAAAAGACCACATATTTTATGACTCCATTGATATGAAGCATCCAAAAAAAGCGAATCTATAGAAACACAAAGTAGATTGGCAGTTGCGTAGGGCTGGGGGCAGTGGGAGGGGGATATGAGAGTGACTGCTAATGGGTCTGGAGCTTGTTTTGGGGGTGATGAAAATATTCTGAAATTAGCCTCTGGCAAAGGTTGTACAATGCCATGAATAAAAAAAAAAAAAAACAAAACAACAACAACAACAAACACCTGAACTGTACACCTTGTAAGTGGGTGAATTGTCTGGTGTGTGATTTGTACCTCGGTAAAGCTGTTAGAGATCGTATTGTGCATTTTGTGTTGCACCACATCAAGGGACCCATGATTCCAAATTGTCCCTCCATTAATGATGCTTCTTTTGAGCTCCTGGTTAAAAGGTGATCCCAGATCTCTCCAGAATAAAGGCACACTTCCCCTTTGCAAACAGTGAGTAATCTATGGCATGATGGATTAAAGACACACAAGCACCTGCTCCCTGCCACCTTCTCACCTAATGTTCGAGTGTATTCTGACAAGCCTTGCCTGAGTCAACCATTTCACTAGTCTGAGAAGTGCAAAATAACCAGCATCACTTTTACAGATTCAGAACCTTGGTTGGCTTGACAGTTTCCAGGGCCACCGGGCACATTGGTGGTACAAAAGCTCAAACCCAGGTCTTCTTTTTCCAGCCCAGAGCTCGCACCATTGTCTTATCTCAGGTTGGCATTCACCCGTGTGCAAAGACAGCATCTGCCACTTACCACCTATGCAACCTTGAGCAAGTTACATAACCTCTCTGTGCCTGGATTCCTTGGCTGTAAAAGGAGGATCGAAGTAATAACAACCTCACGGAGGTTTTGTGAAAATTAAATGCATTTGAGAACAGTTCCTGCCAATAGAGTCCTCAAAAACATTGGCTATCCTTACATTTTACAAAATGTTTGGATAGCAATTTGCAAAATACAGGCTGCATAGAGAGGCCAACAGCAGGCAACCGCCTTTCCCTCTGAAAACACGGCGTTGCCCCCACTCAGTAGGCACCCATGGGGGCTTCTGCTGCAAGAGGCAGCGTAGGCTCTAGAGAGAGAGGTCAGGATTAGAACCAGAAAATCTGGGTTGTCCCATCTCACTTCTGCCACCAACCACCATATGATCCAAAGTGAGTCCCCTCTCTTCTCTAAGCCTCAGTCTCTACAATGATAGATGGAGAAGCTGGACTAGTTTATGTCCCAGGACCCTTTCTGCCTCATGAAATTCTAGGAGCCTTCAGTGCGGGCCACAGTCAGTACATTCAGCTCAGGGTTGTAAGGGGGATGTAGAGCTGCCTCTTTGAACGGTAAGGCATTTCTTCTCCATAGTCAGAGTTGGGGCACGTCAGAGCGCCCATGGTTACCCACGGTCACCTCCACTTACTCAGAAGGAGAGGTGGAAAGGGAGCCACCTGAGTTCATCGATCTCTCAGGTGAGTATGTAATTTTTTAGGTAGTTACTATCATTATTAGTCATTTATAGCTCACTGTGTTGACGGCACAAAGTTACGCTAAGTTTCTTTGGTTTGTTTTCTACTTGTTACTCTATCTGCAACTTATCAGCAAGCATGTTTGGCCAGAAAACAGAATTTGTGGGGAAAAACTCTAAATCTTTGGTTGCATGAAAGTCTCTTTGCTGTTCACTGGTACATAATACAAAGTATCTCTAAATAGGGTGTGTATTGGTGACTCAGAAATGCTAGGTGTGTATTCAACTAGGCTTTCTGTGAATAATATGGACCTTCTTAAGATCCAGTAGGCCCTCAATCAGCGAAGGTAACTGGTCAACTGACTGAGATATTACAGCATACCATGGGAAAAAGTGGCTGGGAAAATGTCTCCAAGCTGATTCATTAACATCAATTGCTAAAGTTTATGAGCAATATGCTCTTTGAGTATTCTTTCCATTACTCCTGGATCTTCAGTGCCTTGAACGGTGCCTGATACAGAGAAGATAATATGTAATTATTAGAGGCTGTAGTGATTTTGAAATACATCCACAAATTCCTGATGTTCTTCCTTTCAAGAGGTGGCATGTAATTCCTCTCTCCTTTGAGTGTGGGCTGGATTTAATAACTCATTTCTAATAAAAAGAACAAAGCAAATGAGAGGATGTATGGTTTCAGGGACTAGGTAATAAAGGGCACTGCGGCCTCCTCCTCACTCATTCTATGAAATTGCTCACTCTGGGTGAAGTGAACCGACATGTCAGGAGCAGCCCTCTGGTAAAGCCCACATAATGAGGAAATGAATAATGAAGAACCGGGGCCTCCAGCCAACAGCCATGTCAGTGAGCCACCTGGAATGGAATTCTCCAGTCCCAGCAACCCCATGAGAGACCCTGAGCCAGAATCATCTAACTAAGCTGTTCCCAGATTCCTGACCTTCAGAAATGTCATGAGATAATGGATGACATGTTACAAGCCACCAAGTTCTGGAATACTTTGACAGTTAGCAGTAGGTAACTAATACAGATGCACAAATGAACAAATAGAAAATGTGTTGTATATGTATGTACCCAGAGGAACGTCAACAACTAGACATCTTTCTTTTTTCTTATAAATTCTCTAATTTATTCCTTACTTGTGTCCTTCCTTGATTTATTCCTTCTTTGACTGAAGCCCATAGATTATTTTGTCGCAGAACTGTCAAAAGTGATAATAAAAACATAATGAAATGTGTTGTGATGTGATCTGATTAAGATCAAGTGAAAGATGTGGAGGGCCTGGCTAACTGGAAGGAAAGCCTAGAAAAATCCCACTGACAAGGGGCAAAATACTCTTCCTTCTGTGTCTTTTCCACACTCATACATGAGCTGCCAGTCCTCTCTGCCATCCCTTTATAGGGAGTAAAGTTGCTTCCTGCTCCTTCCTTTTTGCTTAGGAAAAAAAAAAGGCAAGCAAGCTGTTAGATTTTTAGCAGCAGCAACCAGCTATCGAGTAAGTAAGCCATGTTATCTGTGAGAAACAGGAACATTTCAATCAGGACTAAAGTGATTTCTTTAAGGATAAGGGCCCAAATATATCTCAAATGGAATTTTCCAGGAGGAGCACACATTGTGAGTCCAGCTCCCATTGGCTCATCCTCTAGTAGATTAAGAAGCTGGGTAAAGGATTATGGCTGCATCTCTTCCGACTGGCTTAGCTACTTTGGTTGGTTTCATTGTGGTGTAAATAGATCCCAATGTTGGGGTGAGTAAGTGCATAGTAGAGGTGACACTCACTGCTTCAACAACAACAAATTGACCCCCCAATGTAAGGATTCAAACAGGGAAGACGGTTATTTCTCACATCCATAAAGTCTGAGACTCCTATTCCTGGTCAGCAGGGGCCTCTCTCTTCTAAGCCAGGGACCCTTTCCCTTCCTTCCATCTTGTGGCTCCACCTTCTGCAACACAGAGCTTCCAGATCACTGTCCTTGTCTGCATCTAGTGCACAGGTGGAGAGAGCACAGAAAGAATCACACTTTGGGTAATTCGTGGGCCTGGCTCTGAAGCAGCTCGCATGGCTTGTGCTCACGTTTTATTGGCTACAAGTCTTTCATGTGGCCTCCTGCCCACAAGGGAAGCTGTTATGCCCAGGAAGAAGGGGAGATACTTTTGAACTAGCCAGTGTCTGTCACAGTGATGGCACCACTCACCTCCCTACAGTTGCAGATCACTTCCTCCGCTGGCACCTCCTTCCCCTATGCTTTTAGAGAGCTCTGCACCTGTGCCTACTGTATTAATCATTGCCCAGTTACCATCATTTATTGATCTGTCCTTCCACTTTCCCATTGGCATCTGGAGAGCAGACAGTGTCTTTCTGTTTGTGTATCCACAGCATGTGGCAAAGAGTAGGGACTCATCTGGAATGACAAATGGATAAACAGAAGGATGACTAATGTTATTCACAATAAAGACCAGGTGAGAGAAAATGGGTAGTTGCATGATGTGACCACTCTTTAACAGAATGTGAAAAGGGAATGTGGGGGAATAGCTCAGTCACACCATGTTAGAAAGGGCAGTTTTGGGGCACCTGGGTGGCTCAGTCAGTTAAGCTTCCGACTTCGGAAGCCCCACCTTTGGCTCTGTGCTGACAGTTCAGAGTCTGGAGCCTGCTTCAGATTCTGTGTCTCCCTCTCTCTCTGCCCCTGCTCTGCTCATGCTCTGTCTCTGTCTCTCGAAAATGAATAAACATTAAAAAAAAACATTAAAAAAAGAAAGAGCGGTTTTTCTGGTTCTGTAACCTATCTCTAGAGCACTTATAAGTGCCGAGGACAAGAATTTGAGCATTTATTAAAGTCTGACAATGGACAATGTGAAATCTCCCTTCAATACTCATGTTTTTAAAAGATCCAGTATTTATTACCAGGGCCCATGACAGGGAGAGAGTTGGACCCATAGGTAAAAAATATTCCAGGTAGGCTGACTTTGACACAATGTAAGGAAAGGACACTGGAGTCGATGTCAGGAGCTCAGAAGTTCTTGTGTTGATTCTGCCCTTGACTGGTGGTATATGCTTGGACAAATAATTTGATCTTTCTTTGCCTTAGATTTCTTGTCTGTGGACTAATTGGTCTCTTGTATGTTGAATTCTAAGATTCCTTGAACAAGCTACTTTGTGAGGTAGTTAGCTCCCCATCACTGAGAGCCTTTGAGCAAAGACGAGATGGTCTTCATGACACCAATGGGCACATATTATTGACTGTTCACTATGGTCCTGGCAGCGTGCTGAGTACTCTCTACATATTTCCTTTTAAGAACAGTGAAAGGTAGAGGGAACGTGTCTGGCTCAGTTGGTGGAGCGTGTGATTCTTAATCTTCGGGTTGTCAGTTTGAGCCCAACATTGGATGTAGAGATTACTTAAAAATTAAGTCTTTTTTTTTTTAAAAAAAAGAACAATGAGAGGTAGTTACTAATATTAACCCCTCTTTATAGGTAAGGCAACTGATGCTTACGGAAGCTAAATCATTTCCTGAGTCATCCTGCTACCCAATGGTGGTACCAGGATTTGGGCCAAGTCAGCACTCTTGTTCCATGACTGGATTAGAAATCTCATGTGGGTTAGAAATCTGTGTGGATACTACATGGCAATGAGAAAGAATGATATCTGGCCATTCGTAGCAAAGTGGATGGACCTCGAGGGTGTCATGCTAAGCGAAATAAGTCAGGCAGAGAAGGACAGATACCATATGTTTGCACTCATAGGTCTAACAGGAGAAACCCAACAGAGGACCATGGGGAGGGGAAGGAAGAAAAAGAGTTAGGGAGAGGGAGGGAGACAAAACACGAGAGACTCTTGAATACTGAAAACAAACCGAGGGGGGAAGGGGGAAAGGTAATGGGGGGTGATGGTCTTGGTGGAGGTCACTTGTGGGGAAGAGCACTGGGTGCTATATGGAAACCAACCTGACAATAAACTATAAAGTTAAAAAAAATAAATTAAATAAATAAACATTTTTTAAAAAGAAAAAAAAAAGAAATCTGTGTGGATAGCCTCATGGGGATGTTTCCTCCTTAAAGATTTTATACAGTAAGAATTCAAGGGCCTGGCCCAGGAAGGAGAAAGGGGAAACCCCTTACCAAATTCACCTCTCCTCTACTTTATAGGATCTTGTCATTGCATTTCAGTTATTGGGAAGAGCTATTAGGGGTCCAGGAAAGCTTTCTGAGCTGGGAAGTGTTGACCAAAGTAAACCACAAGGGATTTGGGAAGTTCTCTGCACAGTGTGGGGAGCAACCAAGGCTTAATGTACAAGACTTGAAATGGCTCTATTTTGGTGGTTTACTTCTTGATTTCTTTTTGCTTGTTTGTTTTTTAACAAATGAAACTGCTTTTCGAGGGTGCTATAGAAAGGTGACATAGTAGCATAACCCAAGAAGCATCCTTGGCCCTCCACCTCCAAAAGTTCCAGGCACAGATAAGCAACCATTCCTGAGGAAGGCAGCAGAAGGGTTCCTTGTGCAGGGCCCAGGGTCAGGTAGACCTCCTGGACTCATCTTGACCCTATGCTTGGGGACAAGGACCCCACCCTGTCTGTGGCTCACTCTATCACCCACAAAGCAGGAAGAGTGACAGACTCTTCCTCGATGGGGTTGCTAGGAGGACACCATGAGGGAAGATATGAAAGGTTCCAACAACATGGCTGGTGCACGGACACCTAACACAGCCGTTCCCTTCAGGTTCAAGTTGGCATTGGGGATCTTACCTTTTCACTATTTGGGAGCAAGGATTTGGTGAAAAGATTCATCTCAAAGTCATAAAGTAAAAGAGTGGCAGAGGTGGGTGGGCGAGAACTAACTCAGCAGCCAGGATCATTCCAGAGTCACCTGAGCTGGGTGGGTTAGACACGTACCACCAGCCTGGCCAGTCCATCCCTGACGGTGCCCTGAGACCTCTATTTCATGAAACGGTTAACGATTCAGAAGAGAGTGCTTTGGTTTTTTTGAGATATGTCCAAATGGATATATAGCATCACCGTTGAAACTGTTTTCATCACCTTGTGGAACTTAGGAAAGCCTAGGGGTGTATTAATAAATTCAGCATTGATAGCCATGTAACTATAAAGTAACATCAGGCATCATTTCTATATATTAATGGAAGCTGGATTCCAGGGACAGAGAACGTTCCCAGAGGGAGCTGGCCCACTTTATTATTTTTATGTAGGTTCAGAAGTTATTTATTTCTCGGGTACGATATGAAATGATGCTTTATTCCATCAAGCGTAACGCTGGCACACAAAGTCATCCCATTTCCCAAAGCAATACAAGCAAATAAATCTATAGGCAACATAAGGAAATATGTCCTCTCTTCTCCCTCGGCTTTCTTTCATGGGGCAGAATGAGCAGATTTTCCTGAGAGTAGGCTCTGCTCTCTCGGACCACATCCTCAATCTCCAAGGAGACCACATGGGATCAACTCCCCATGTGGTTTCAAAGTCTCAGGACTTTGAATTCATTAAGATTCAATAGGAGGGCTCCATAAAGGCTGTGTTGACATGACCTTAAAGATGAAGACGCAGCGGAAGTGGCTATTTTGCATGATGTCAGCCAGACATCTTGGTGGCTGACTTAATTACTCAAATGTCGATCTGTGTATTTCTGAGACTGGAGGCCACTTACATTTCAGCCAAAGCTCTACTCATGTCTGAGCAATGCTATTAGAGCAAGCAAGAGCCCCCGGGGTAGTGTGCACGTTTGGTACCTTAGTTGAGGGGACGCAGCAGCAATGACCTGACACCTATGAAAACGCCCTTGTGGTCTCGCCTCGCTGGAGTTCTTCCGGTTCGTTTTTTAATAAAATCCATTTGATCCTATTGATTAAAAATGAAGTCTTATGATGGGTTCAGAGAAATAAATTCTTTCCCAACAGGCAGTGTCAGTCAGGACTGGGAGCAAACATGGAACTTCAGGCCCTTGCTCATCTCAGGGTCCGAACAGAAGTAAAAACAAGCAGACACAAGCACTAATGGTCATATCGTGCACTGCGCTCACACAGGGATGTGAAGAAGTTTAGCCTGTGGTCTTTTCACTGCATCAGATACTCAAATGTCTGAGTCTGATAGGCATCCTCCGCTAATGCACTTCCAGTGATTAAGTCAATGGTTTGATGTGCTGTTTTCTGTAAAAGGCCAAGACACTCCTTTGAATGCTATTTAAAACATCATATATCCGCACACCTGATGTGACCCTTTTGTTCACAACCCGTGTTGGTTGTCTGGCAAGAAGGCCAAAGGCAGCCCCGTAAGCTACTCCTCATTGATGTTCTTATATGTTTCAGCAGCTTTAGACCTGGGAGGGAAAAGCAAATCTGTGCCCGGGTGAGGAAGCCGTGGGGACTGTGGGAGCTGGGCGCCTATCCCAGGCAGGTGCTGACCCATGGGATCAGAGCATAACACAGGGTGTCGCAGGCCTCAGTCACAACAGAGTCAGTGCAGAGTCCAGACAATTCACAAAAGGGATAAATGGATATTTGCTCCCTAGGATCACTTAGCATTCACATACTCCACTTCTAGGAAAACCCTGCCACCTTCATTTGGGAATGTACAACCACCACCTGGGTCTATATGTTTTTAAAAATTAACCACCACCACACTCTGGCCAATCAGAGCCACTCATTCTTCTGAGCTCTGTGCCAGGCTCAGGGATGCACAGGTAACCACACCAAAGCCAGAGAGAGTCTATACGATTTTGATGGGAATTCTGGACTTGAATGTTCTACCAGACTTGAATCTGAGAGGGTATAGGTCCAGAACCCTTGCACCCATTCTGTTACCACAAGGTCAATCCTTTTGGAGAGCGGAGCCAACACAGAGAAAGTGTAGCCAAGAGGCAGAGAAAGACTGCTTCCTGATGATAGAGCGTGCGCCTGGTTCAAGTCAATGCCTGACAGCAGTGTATTCCTGAACTTTTACAATAAACTCTCTTTTTGCTTAAATAATTTTGGATTGGGTTTTGTTCACTTATAAGTAAAAGTGCACTAATAATACAAGGCAGTACAAGGTATGTATTTAAGACCTAGAAATGAGCAGTGTCCAGCACCTGAGTCCGGGCCGGCCAGGAAAGCAAAGAGCCAGGAAGCATCCAAGAGGCCCATGCTCAGTATCCAAGCTCTGATAGGTGGAGGTCAAACCTTAATGTGCAGAAGAACCTGTATAATGGGAGCGCAGATTCCCAGGCATCCCCTGGCCAGTGCTCAGGCTTCCAGTCCTGAGGTGGAGCAGTGGAAAGAGCCACATGGGAGAGAAGAAGAATGAGAGGCCAGGGCTTAGTCTAGGACCTCAGGGAGATGTGCACAGCTCGTCTCGTGACTTGTGTGCCTGTCGAGCCTGTGGGTCGTGAGCGACGATTTGAGAGTTGGAACGTCACCCAGTGGTTCAGAGAAGCAGAAACAAGGTCTGGTCAGAAGTACCATATGAACATGTCCAAGTCCCCACCTGCTTTCTCAGGTCAATCCACGCTGTTTTTACCAACCAACCTGTCTGGAAACTAGTGATTAGGAAACCCAAACCCGGAGCACATCAATTACACGCACCAGGCCACACAGCTGACTAGTCGGGCAACCTAGGCCTCAGTCTGTCTGACCCCAAACTCCACACTTCTTAATTGTTCCTAATTCAGCTGAAGGCAGGCCTGGAACTGGAGAGGTCCAGCTCCCCCCACTGTGATGAAGGAGAGGGGTGCAGAGGCTGGTGATCAGTGAGAAGACCTCATTCCAGCAGGCCTCCTCTGAGGGTCCACCTGACCACGCAGGCAAGTAGGACATATTCATGATGGATTTCATCAACTTGTTTTACTCAAAAAATCCTGGTCCAGCTTGGGAATGGAGAGGTGAGAGGGCAGGATGGCCAGCCTTTGGGAGAAAGGGAGATAATCCTTTTATCTCTGTGAGTCAGCCCCTGGCATCAAGGGAAGCCCTGTTTCTGCTCCTGCCTCTTCCATTGGCACAAGAGAAACAGATTCTGCTCTCAGGAAGGTTGTAAGCCAGCCCGGCCCTCAACCACACTGGCACATCTCATACACTTACCTGAATTTTCTTTTTAAATGAAAAATATGTTTAAAATTAATAGAGATTCACCATAAGAAAATAAATCATATTTTCCAAATTTTTATTACCTGTAATTAACTCCTGCCACTGTTTTGGTGCAAGCTCTTCTAGAAATAAATGTAAACAGGGGCACCTGGGTGGCTAAGTCGATTGAGCATCGACACTTGATCTCAGCTCAGGCCTTGATCTCAAGGTCTTTGGGCTCTGCACTAGGTGCAAAGCCTACTTAAAAAAATAATTATAAGTGCAAACATATTATGAATATCATTTAAAATTTTTTTAATGTTTATTTATTATTTTGAGACAGACAGAGAGAGAGAGAGAGAGCATGAGCCAGGAGGAGCGCAGAGAGAGAGGGAGACACAGAACCCGATACAGGCTCCAGGCTCTGAGGTGACACAGGGCTCAAATTCACCAACCGTGAGATCATGACCTGAGCCGAAGTCAGATGCTTAACCAACTGAGCCCCCCAGGGGCCCCAATACATACCATTTTTATGCTGCCTTTTATACTATTTACCATAGGCATCTTTCCAAGTCAAATATTTAAATGGGAAAGGATGTTAATGTCTAAATAATTCCTCACTTATCACTAAACAATCCCTTGTTGTTACAAATTTAGGGTGTTTCCAATTTTGCACTACTACAATCCTAGTACATGTCCTTAACTAAAGCCTTAAGAGAAATCCCTAGAAATGTTATCTGGGGGTCAAAGAGCCTGGACTCCTGTGCGTTGGGAAACTGCCTTTCAGAAAAATTATGACAATTTACTTGGTCCCAGCAGCAGCAGACCTGGAGTACACAGCATCTACTATTTAACTTTGGTAGGTGTGAATTTCTACTTTCTTTTCCACTCAGTGTCTCTTCACACCGATAAGACAGGGGGCACAGGCTAGCACTTCACAGTTTACAAAGCATTTTATACACTTTTAATCCTCGTAACAACCGCGAAAGGATTTACCATTATTTTCCTCCTCTCCACGTGAGAAGGTGAGTGATTTCTCTAAGGTCTCATGGACAAGAGAATAAAAACCTAGGTCGCTTAGATTCCAAGCCTCGTGTTTCTTCCACAACGTGTTTCTCCACTCAGGCTGCCCGTGAGAATTCACCATCCCCAGTGGTTCTGACTTAGGTCACCAGGTGTGGGCGTCTGATGGGTGAACAACCCTTTAGAGAGTCCAATGAAAATGACGAATCTTCTTCCCCGACAAAAGGACACACGCACACACGCATGAAAGTTGTAAATACAATTTCAGGGGAGGAGGAATCAAAAAGACCAGCATCCATAAATAGACCCAGAATCCAATGACCCAAAGATTAAGCACATTATTAACACTGTGTGGTAGACAGAATTCTCAGATGACCCCAGTGACCCTCACACTTATATTACCTCCTCCCTCTTGAGTGTGGGTAGAATTTGTGTATCAATCCCAAGATTATGTTATTGCGAAAGAGAGATCATCCTGGATAGGTCTGATCTGATTGTGAGTCCTTTAAATCTGGGCCGAGGGGTGCCTGGGTGGCTCAGTCGGTTAAGCCACTGACTTCAGCTCAGGTTATGATCTCACTGCTCATGAGTTCGAGCCCTGCATCGGTCTCTGTGCTGACAACTCAGAGCCTGGAGCCTGCTTCAGATTCTGTGTCTCCCTCTCTCTCTCTCTCTCTCTGCCCCTCCCCCCGCTCTGTCTCTCAATCTCTCTCTCTCTCTCAAATATAAAATAAAACATTAAAAAAAAATTTAATCCAGGCCTAGAGGTCAGAGACACAAAGGAGGAGAGAAACCCCATGCAAGCGAAATTCTCCTGCTGGCCTTGAAGGTAGATGAGACCCTGTGGCAAGAACCTGAGAGTGGCCTTTGGAGCTAAGAGTCACCCCTGACTGACAGCCAGTTAAGGATGCAGGGACCTCAGTCCTGCAACCGCAGGAGAGGAATTCTACCAGCACTGTCAGAAATGAGCTTGGAAGTCAGCCTGGAGCCTATGGCACACAGCCCCAGCTAACAGCTGATTCTAGCCCTGTGAGACCCTGAGCAGAGCATCGAGCCACACTGGGCCCAAGCTTCTGACCTACAGAAACCACGAGATCGTAAATAGGGGTTGTTTCACGCCACTACCTTTGTGGGAATTTTTTACACAGCGATAGAAAACTAATTCAACCTGATACATCTGGGCACCTGCTAACTTACTAAGATCTGTCTTGTAAGGGATAAAAGGAATCTTTTTAATGTTCCTGTCCTTTCTTCTACGAGCATCTGCCTATGAACACACACACACACACACCTTAGCCTAAAGATGGTGACTTCTCTGTGGGGTGCTTAAACAAGGCTCAAACTCGGATTGGGAAGCCTGGGAGAGCCCTCTATTCTCTCTTTTCTCTCCATCTCCAGGGCCCCCTGCTTGGCTGCATGAAAAGAGTACTTTCTCAGGGCTCAACAGATGATTTAATCTTCACAATTGCTCGATGGGAGCTGGGCTCAGCCAAAGCGCATGTGGTAACTTTTCAAGGGTTATTACTGCTCGGAATATTCCAGCCGTCTCCTGCCAGACCATCAATAACAGCACAGCAGAGTCGATAGATAAGGGGGAAGGTTCTGCCAATCAGCACTGAGGATTTATAATTAACATGGGTCAGTTCCAGAGCTGTTAGAACCAATGTAACTGGACTTAAGGTCTGCAGTTGGCTCTTTGAAATGGAAATCTGATGCAAAAGCTCTAATTTGTTCACCCAAAGGGTTAGCTTTGGCAAGCTACCCACTTAGAAAGCCACAGTGAAATTTGCACTGGTCTCCCTTCTGCTCTAAGGGTGGAGTAGAATCCTCAGCACTCGTGTATACCGTTAATGCCCTTTCCAATTGGGTGCCCTGGGGGATTTTGCCCATCCTTCTGAGCCTCAGTTTCATCTTCTGTAAAATGGGGATAAGAACATGGTTCAAAACGTGGCTGCCTCATGCTATAGTGCAGTGGCACTTACTCTCTCCCACGAGAATGCCGTGCTCTTGACCCATCACGGGGGGGACATGCGTTGACTGTAAAGAGACAAGCGTCAATTAATTTTCGACAAAGCAGGAGAGACTATCCAATGGGAAAAAGATAGTCTCTTCAACAAATGGTGCTGGGAAAACTAAACAGCAACATGCAAAAGAATGAAACTGGACCACCTTATACCATACACAAAAATAAATTCAAGGGGCACCTGGGTGGCTCAGTCGGTTAAGCGTCTGACTTCGGCTCAGGTCATAATCTCACCATTGGTGAGTTCAAGCCCCACGTGGAGCTCTGCACCGACAGCTCAGAGCCTGCTTCGGATTCTCTGTCTTCCCCCCTCTCTCTCTCTCTGCCCCCTTCCCATTCATGCATCCTCTTTCTCTCTCTCAAAAATAAAATTAAATAAATAAACATTTTAAGAAGTAAGTAAATAAAATTCAAAACAGATTTTAATCCATTTTGGTCTTTAGACCTAAATGTGAGACCTGAAACCATAAAAAAAAAATTCTCAAACTTGTCTGAGCATTGGACTCGCCTGGGGAGACTTTTACACTTATTGATGCCTGGTCCCATCCACGCCCCTGAGATTCTGAGTTCATCGGTCTGGGATGGAGCCTGGTCAAGGGGATTTTTCAGATCTCTCCAAGTGATTCCAATGTGCAGGCAAGTGTGAATACACACAGACAGGATTAGCAAAACTGCCAGGGGCGATGAGCCCCAGGATAACTGACTGGCCTCACCGCATCGAAGACGACGGCCTCGTCAGCACCCACTGTCACCTCAGCACACAAGGAGGAGGAGCTAGGTAGGTCAGGCGGTGTCACTAGGGGCTAAGGCAACAGAGAAATAGGACCCTAACCCGGAAGCTGTCTGCACACAGCCTCCCACCTGAATGCACCAGGCCTCTGGTTAGCAATCCCCTGCCTGTCCTTCTTCACTCTCAGACTCAGGGGGAATTCCTCCAAGTGGTTAAAATACAAAGTTTCTGTTTAGAGCCTCCATTAATGAAACAATAAACCAAAAAAAAAAAAAAAATCCACAGCAACTTTAAAAAGAAAAAGGCAGGGGCGCCTGGGTAGCTCAGTGGGTTAAGCATGGGTCTTCAGCTCAGGTCATGATCTCACAGCTGGGTTCGAGCCCCACATCGGGCTCTGGGCTGACAACTAGGAGCCTGGAACCTGCCTCGGATTCTGCGTCTCCCTCACTCTCCGCCCCTCCCCCGCTTGTTCTCTCTCTCTCTCTCTCTCTCTCTCTCTCTCTCTCTCTCAAAAATAAATAAACCAAAAATTTTTTAAAAGAAAAAGAACAAAGCAGTGCTTTCCAGGCACAGCCTGCAAAGTATCAGTGTCCCAAAAGCTTCTGACAGCCTGTCTTTGCTGAGATGTCATGGTCTCTCGGTTGGTTTTGATGACCTGAGCCGGAAGCCCTATAAACAGGACAGCAGGGCCGAAGGGGAGGTAATTCTTCAGGTTTGACACCCGTTTTCCTCGCTGTCCCCACCTCTCCGGAGGCTGAGATGCTGACTTAAGAGAATCGCTGATTTCTTAGCGCGGTCTTAACTCAGCCACTGACCCTGCAAGGCCTGCTCCGGGCCCCCTTAGAGCCGGGGCGCTTCTGAGAATCCGCGGTCACGGCTCCGGGGCTCCCGGCAGGTGAGCGCCAGCCCGGCTCCCGCCACTGCCCGCCCCCCCGCACACACTGCGTCCCGACCCGCCGGTGAAGCCTCGGGCGGCGGCACCAGCACCACGGCCAGCGCCTTTGTCTGCGGCCCCGTCCGCTTCTCTCCGCCAAAGGCCCTGAGACAAAGGGACAGCAGGTGTTCTCTACGAAGTGAGGCCGAGTCTCCAGACCTGAGGATAGTCCCACTCGAGGATGGGGGGTGTAGCCTGAGAAAAATGCACGGCTGATGGGCGTAAAACAAGAAACAAGGAAATATGCTGTCACAGGAGAGGAGATCATCATCGTCGTCATCATCACATTTTAATTATTATTATTATTCTCTGTGTCCTTCCCGATGGATTGTAAACTCCCTGAGAGCAAAGTCTTTTGTTTCCTGCTGTCTGCCAAGAGCCTAGCACGATCCTTGGCACATGGTATGTCCTCAATAAATGTCTGAGACAAACGTCATTGGCAAGGGAGGAGTGAGCACGTGGAGTGTGGCGTTAGATAAACTTAGGTTCCAGTTCTTTCTGGAACAATCCTAACTGTGCAAAAACACAGGCATGTTATTTACTTTCTTCAAACGCCCTTCTCCTTCATATTACCGATTACCAGGGTCAGGGTGAATAAAGATCAGAGATACTGTAGGCAAAGCGGCCAGCACTATTAGGCAATCAAAATGTAGGCGCTTCTAACTACAGAGAACAAACTGATGGTTACGGGAAGGGACAGGCTGGGGCGCTGGGTGAAATAGGTGATGGGGGTTAAGGTGGGCACTTGTCCTGATGAGCACCGGGTAATGCATGGAATTGTTGAATCACTATATTGTGTATGTAAAATCAATATTACATATATATATGTATGTATTCCACATATGTATATCTCCCACATCTTCTTTATTCATTCATCAGTTGATGGACACTTAGGCTGTTTCCATAATTTGACTATTGTAGATAATGCTTCTATAAACATTGGGATTCAGCGTATCTCTTTGAATTGGTATTTTTGTATTTTGGGGGTAAATAGTTTGATTGCTGGATTATAGGGTAGTTCTATTTTTAATTTTTTGAGGAAACTCCATACTGTTTTCTATAGTGCTGCACCAGTTTGCATTCCCATCAACAGTGCAGTGGGGTTCCCCTTTCTCCACATCCTCTCCAATACCTGTCATTTCTTGTGGGTTTTCTTTTTATTCTGACAGATGTGAGATGTCTCATTGTAATTTTGTTGATGTTGAACATCTTTTCATGTGATGTTGGCCATCTGGGTGTCTTCTTTGGGGAATGTCTATTCAAGTGTATGCCTATTTTTAATCACATTATTCATTTTGGGGGTGTTGAGTTTTATAAGTTCTTTATGTATTTTGAATACTAACCCTTTATCTGATATGTCATTTGCAAATATCTTCTCCTATTCTGTAGGTTGCCTTTTAGTTTTGTTGATTGTTTCCTCTGCAGTGCAGAAAGCATTGACTCTGATTTAGTTCCAATAGTTTATTTTTGCTTTTGTGTCCCTTGCCTCAGGAGACACATCTAGAGAGAAGTTGTTACCTGCTGATGTCAAAGAGGTTACTGCCTGTGCTCTCTAGGACTGGATGGTTTTGGGTATCACATTTAGGTCTTTAATCCATTTAGGATTTATTTTAGTGCATGGTGTAAGAAGGTGGTCCAGTTTCATTCTTTTTTATGTGGCTGTCCAGTTTTCCCAACACCATTTGTTGAAGAGACTATCTTTCTCCCATTGGATAGTTCTTTGTCAAAGATTAACTGACCGTATACCTGTGGCTTCATTTCTGGGGTTTCTATTCTGTTCTATTGATCTATGTGTCTGTTTTTGTGCCAGTACCATACTGTCTTGATGACTACAACTTTGTAATATAGCTTGAAGTCTGGAATTGTGATGCCTCCAGCTTTGCTTTTCTTTTTCAGGATTGCTTTGGCTATTTGGGGTCTTTTGGGGTCCTAAAATACAAATTTTAGGATTGTTTGTTCTAGCTCTGTGAAAAATGCTGGTGGTATTTTGATAGGGATTGCACTGAATGTGTAGACTGCTTTGAGTAGTATAGACATTTTAACAGTATTTGTTTTTCAAGTCATGATCATGGATTGTCTTTCCATTTCTTTGTGTCATCTTTAAATTCTCTCATCGATGTTTTATAGTTTTCAGAGTATGGGTCTTTCACCTCTTTGGCTAGGATTTTGCCTAGGTATCTTACAGTTTTTGGTGCAGTTATAAATGGGATTGATTTCTTAATTTCCCCTTTTGCTTTTCATTACTGATGTATTGAAATGCAACAGATTTCTGTACATTGATTACGTATACTGTGACTTTACCGAATTTGTGTATCAGTTCTAGCAGTTTTTTGGTGGAGTCTTTCAGGTTTTCTATATAGAGTATCATGTCATCTGCAAATAGTGAAAGTCTGACTTCTTCCTTGCCGATTTGGTTGCTTTTTATTTCTTTTTGTTGCCTGATTGCTGTGGCTAGGGCTTCCAGTACTATGTTGAATAAAAGTGGTGAGAGTGGGCATCCTGTCTTGTTCCTGACCACAGAAGAGAAACTCTCAAATTTTTTCCATTGAGGATGACATTAGCTGTGCGTTTCTCATAAATGACCCTTATTATGTGAGGTATGTTCTCTTGAAACCTACTTAGTTGAGGGTTTTTATCATGAATGGACGTTGTACACTGTCAAGTGCTTTTTCCGCCTCTACTGAAATGATCATGTGGTTCTTATCCTTTCTCTTATTAATGTGATGTATCACCTTGATTGATTTGCGAATATTGAACCACACTTACAACCCAGGAGTAAATCCCAGTTGATTGTGGTGAATGATTTTTTTTCTTAGAGTATTGTTGGATTTGGTTTGTTAAGGATTTTTGCATCTATGTTCACTACAGATATTGGCCTGTAGTTTTTTTGTAGTGTCTTTATCTGGTTTTGGTATTAGGGTAATGCTGGCCTCACAGAATAAATTTGGAAGTTTTCCTTCCTTTTCTAAATTTTGGAATAGTTTGAGAAGAATGGTTATTAATTTCTTCTTTAAATGGTAGAATTTGCCTCTGAAGCCATCTGGTCCTGGACTTTCATTTGTTGGGAGTTTTTTTATTACTGATTCGATTTCTTTGCTTGTTATCAGTCTGTTCAAGTTTTCCATTTCTTCTTGTTTCAGTTTTGATGATTTATGTGTTTCTAAGAATGTATCCATTTCTTCTAGGTTGTCTGATTTTTTGTTTTTCATAATGTTCTCTTATGATTATATTTCTGTGGTGTTGGTTATTATTTCTCCTCTCTCATGTAATTTTATTTATTGGGGTGTTTTCTCATTTCTTTTTGATAAGTCTGGCTAGAGATTTATCAGTTTTATTGATTTTTTTCAAAGAACCAACTCCTGGTTTCATTGATCTGTTTTATTGGGGTGGGTTTTTTTTTATATTATTTACATCTGCTCTCATCTTTATTATTTCCTTCCTTCTGCTGGCTTTATTATGCATTTGTTGTTCTATTTCTACTTTTTTATGTGCAAGGTGAGGTTGTTTGAGATTTTTCTTCCTATATACTTTTATACTTTTCTCTTAGGACCGCTTTTGCTGCTGTTGTGTTCTTATTTTCATTTATTTCCATGTATTTCTTATTTTATTTCCCAGTTGGCTTTTTCATTATTTAGTAGCATGTTATTAACTTCCATGTATTTGCGGTCTTTCCAGATTTTTTTTCTTGTGGTTGACTTCTAGTTTCATAGCACTGTGGTCAGAAAAGATGCACGGTATGACTTCAATCTTCCTGAATTTGATGAGCCTGTTTCGTGGCCTAATATGTGATCCATTCTGGAGAATGTTCTGAGTGCACTTGAAAAGAATGTGTATTCTGCTGTTCTAGGATGGAATGCTCTGAACGTATCTGTTACATCCATCTGGTCCAGTATGTCATTCAAAGCCATTGTTTCCTTGTTGATTTTCTCTTTAGATGCTCTGTCCATAAGTGGGGTGTTAAAGTCCCCTACTATTACTGTATTATTATCGATTAGTTCCTTTTGTTTGTTAGGAATTGTTTTATGTATTTGGGTGTTTCCATATTGGGTATGTAAATATTTACAATTGTTATATCTTCTTGGATTGGCCTTTTCATTATTATGTAGTGTCCTTCTCTGTCTCTTATTGCAGTCTTTGTTGTAAAGTCTAGTTTGTCAGTTATAAGTATTGCCATTCCAACTTTCTTTTGACAATCCATTTGCCTGATAAATATTTCTCCATCCCCTCATTTTCAATCTGCAGGTGTCTTTAGATCTAAAATGAATCTCTTTCAGGTAGCGTATAAGTGGGTCTTGTTGTTTTTTTTTATCTATTCTGTACCCTGTGGCTTTTGACTGGAGCATTTAATCCATTTATATTCAAATTATTGATAATATGCACTAGGTGCCTTTTTATTACTTGTTTTTTAGTTGTTTCTGGCGATTTTCTCTGATCCTTTCTTGTCTTTCTTTCATTTCTTGCTGATTTTCTCTAGTGATATATTTAGATCTCTTTCTCTTTATTCTTTGCATGTTTATTGGTGGTTTTTGATATATGGTTACCATTAAGTAAGTATATAATCTCTTCTGCATGTAGCAGTCTGTATTAAGTTCATGGTTGCTTAAGTTTGAACCCATTTTTTTTCTCTTCTCCCCCTCGTGTTTTAGGTATATGTTATTATATCTTATATCATTTCTTGTGAGTTACTTGACTTCTTTTTTACAGAAATGTTTATTTGTACTGCTTTTGCGTTTCCTGCCTTTATACTGTCACTTTGGGTCTCTTCTTTTCATCCAAAGAAACTCTTTAATATTTCTTCCAGAGCTGGTTTAGTGATTATGAACTCTTTAGTTTTTCTTTGTCTGGGAAACTCTTGACCTCTCCTTATATTCTGAATGATAGTCTTGCTGGATAGAGTATTCTGGGCTGCATATTTTTCCCACTCAGCACTTTGAATATATCATGCCACTCCTTTCTGGCTTTCCAAGTTTCTGTTGAAAAATCTGTTAACCTTATGGGTTTCCCCATACATTACTGACTTCTTTTGTCTTGCTGCTTTTAAGATTTTTTTTCTTTTTCCCACTTTATTTTGCAAATTTAATTGTAATATGTCTTGGTGTTGCCCTGCTTATCTTGATTTTGATGGGGGTTCTGTGTGCCTCCTGGATCTGGATACTATTTCCTTCCCCAGATTAGGGAATATTTCAGTTATTATTTCTTCAAATACATTTTCCACCCCCTTTTATCTCTCTTCTTCTTCTTCTGGGACTTCTATAATACGAATATTATTACATTTGATGGAGTCACTAAATTTCCTAAGTCTGTTCTCATTTTGCATAATTCTTTCTCTGTTCCTTTCAGCTTCACTGCTTCCTATTACTTTTTCTTACTCTAGACCTCTTCTCTCCTTTCTTCTCTACTTTTTCTTCTAGGTCATTAACTCATTCCTCTGCATCTTCCAGCCTGCTGTTCACTGCATCAAGGGCATTTCTAATCTTGTTTATTGCACTCTTCACCTCTGATCAATTCTTTTTTAACTCTTTATCTCTGTAGTAAATGTCTCACTGATGTCTTCCATTCTTTTCTCAAGTCCAATGAGTATCCTTATAATTGTTTCTTTAAATTCTCCATCAGGCATGTTACTTATATCTGTTTAATTTAGCTCTCTGGCTGTGGCCTTATCTTGTTCTTTCATCTGGGATAAATTCCTCTGTCTTCTCAATTTGTCTAAGTCTCTGCCTTATTCTATGTGCTAGAAATTCCAGTTACATCTCCTGCTCCTGAAAGTAATGGCCTTATGAAGAAGAGGTCTTGTAGTGCCCAGGGCCTGGTGCCCCATGGAATGTCTCCAATGTGTGCTGCATGCACTCTGCTGTTGTGTTCTGACTGCTCTGTCCTTTAGGCCAGCCATCTGCCAAGGTTCTCCTTGCCTCCTCTGGGAAGTGTGTGATCCCTGGCCTGAATGTGATGAATTTTAACTAGGTGTGCTCTGGTCTTCTTGTGAGATGAGACCCATCACCACTTCCACTGAAACTGAGGCCCTGCAAAACTCTTTACAAAACGTGGTATGGGCAGGGGTTTGTGCTGGTCTTTTGGGGGAGAGGCCTGCCACACTGGGACTGAGGCAAGCACGACTGAGAAGGACAGCTCCCCCAGACTGCAGGGGGGTGGGCTTGGTGTAAGCAAGTTAGGCAGCCAGTTTTGGCACTGGGCTGCTTCCAGAGGTGGCTTTGTCTTTATGGTGAGGAGCAGGGGAGAGAAATGGTGCTAGCCAGCTCCTTTGTTCCCAAAGAGGTGTCTCCATGAATGCTGCCTCTCAGGGGCACACTCTAAGAAGAGCAAATAACCTCCCCACTCTGTGCACCAGGCACTCTTCATATCACTGTTTCCATGCTATCTGCCCTCAGGTCATTTGCCTGCCTTCTCTCCAAGAGTGACATAGTACCCTCAGGGTTCTATCCCAGCCAAGCCGTCCGACCTTTAAAACTCCAGGCTTTAAGCCCCACTGGTTTCAAGTCCTCATAAAATTCAGCCCCTCTTGTTTTCCAAGCCAGTGGCTATGGGGAAACATTCTTGTATCTCCCCTGTGTGCTTGCTCCTCTCTCTCTTTCCCTTCTCCATGACCATGGCTTCCTCCCTTCCACAGCAGCCAGGGGCCGTTTCTCCCCCAAACCAGGTCTCCACACTTCCTACCTTTTTTGATGTGGCCTCTTCTCTCCCTTTCATTGTGGAGTTTGTTCTGTCCATTGTCAGGTCAATTTCTGGGCATTTAGGATGATTTTCTAGTTATCTGGTTCTATTTGTGAGATAAGGCGAGACTAGAGTCCTCCTACTCTGCTGCCATCATCCTCCAAACTTTTCCATCTGCAGATTGACTTCTGTGCTCACTTATCCATTTATGGGCTCATCAAAGTTACTCCAAAATGGCAGTCTGATTACTATAATCAGCAGAACCTTCCAGCTCAGTTCCCACTGTCTCCCAATCCCTAATTACCAGTTGAGGGCACCTGTTTCAGGTGTCCATCCCTGATCCTATCAGCTGTGCCCAGACACACATTTTCTGCAATTGGTAGAACAGCTTCTCTGAAAAAAGGAATAGGCTGGAATGGAAGAGAAGAGTGTAAAGAAGGGAAAAAAACAACTATAATAGAAAAAGAACTGTGCTCCATGATGGGAGCAGGAAAATATAGATGTCCCAGCTCAAGAAGAGAGAATTTGCTTTTTCTTCACCTTTTTGTTCTATATAGATCCTCAGTGGTGCCTACCCATATTGATTAGGGTGGATTTCTTTACTCAGACTACTGAATCAAATGGTAATATTTTCCAGAAATACTCTTACAGACATACCCAGAAATAATGTGTGACCAGCTATCTGAGAAACCCTTAGTCCAATTGAGCTGACGTATAAAACAACCAGCACAAGACCTAAGATTTGGGGTAGGGAAAACCTGAGCTCACATCCAAATTCTACAATTTACTACCTGTGTGGAAAAAAAAGATCTCTTGATTGCTTTCAATCTCCCCTTTTTTTATTCATAAAAAGTGTCTTTGTTGTGGTGTTATCAAAAAGATTGAATGAGATTAAATGACATAATACACCTAAAGTGCCTTAGCAAGAGTTCAATGGATAATAAGCAGTCATTAAATGGTAGCCATAACTCTAACCAGCCTCCAAATGTTCATTCTCAAGAAACCAAATGTTCATTCTCAAGAAAAATTTTGCAGAAAGGTCCATTTTCTGTCTACCCTCTTCTCAAATTCTGCAATCGTGATCTGAGGAAAGAATAATATAAGGGACAAGGGAAAAGAAAAAAGGGAGAGGGAGAGGGAGCATGAAATACTATAGACCTGCTAACAATGAAGTCTCTGGGTCTGTGTTTGCCCATATCAAAAATTTAGACTTGGACCAGTTATTCTCTCTACACCCCATCACTCTGCACATGCCATTTGCAGCATTCATGAGATGCTCTATGTTTATTACAATGCAACTCTGTCATCCTAATAGGCTAAAATCCCCTGGAGGACAGGGATAGTGCTTTACTCATCTTCTCTCTTCAGCTGCTGGCTAGTATCTAATAATACTTATTACTGGATAATATGTGTCTGTTTAATAAATGGATGAAGGAAGATGGGAAATGTATGAACAGAGAGATATGGGTCAAACTGGTAGCAATCTCGACCACTCTGCCTGGGCCCCAAGTCATCACTCTGGGGTCAGGCCCACCACTGTGTAAATTTCAACTTGTAGAGAGTGCCAAGCCTCCTCTGGGCTCTGCATATCAGACAATGGAAGGCTGGACAGCTTCTCTGGATCTTCCAGGAGCTGGGCCCAGGCAAAGCAGGACTGAGCTCTGAATGAGCAGGTCCAGGAGCCGCTCGCTCAGCTGTGAGAGCCTCCTTACTTCCAAGAGTGTTCAGCTTCTGCCCCAAAATATCATTTAATTTTCAGGCATCAGTTGCCAAAGCTACTGTTCCAAAGAGGCATAAGTGTCCCTGAGGAGCAGGGCAGGTTGGGATCAGATTCCTCCCCCCAGTCCCCAGTTCTTCAGGCATAGCAGCTCCTGCCTTCTGCATTATTAATTCTGGTCATCTGCCTATGATTTAATTGGGAAACGAATGCTAATATTTTCATTGTATTTTGAGCTACTGCACAAGAAGAATGTCACCTCACACTCTCTCCAGTAGACAGAAGGACACAGTTGCAGGGATGCTCAGAGTGACAGTGGAGTCACTAGCTGTACTTTCTGTCCCTCTGATCTTGAAGCCCTCTGAGTCAGGCATAAATGTCACCCCATTTTCAGGTAAGAAAGCCAAGGCTAAAAAGGTTACATGTATTCCTGACTCAAGTGTGCTTCTGAGAGATTGTGGCCTATGGAGCTAGCATTTGACTCCAGATCTGAAACAAATAGAATGAGGGGGACAGACAAGTGGAACAGAAATTCTTATCCAAAAAAAGAACAATTGTTTCTTCAGTCAGCACTTATTAAAAATCCAGTTTGTGCCTACCGACAAAATCTTTGATTTCACTTTGTTTCTCAATGAATGACTTGGAAGCCATTTTAATAAAGAAAGACCCCACATGAAAACCAGGTGGTCATCTTTGACTAACTACGCATGTACTTTCTGAGTCAAATGGATTTGCAAATAAGAACATTAGAGAGACTCAAGGCAAGTAACAGGCATTTGGACCTCACCTGCTGGCTGATGCCCTCTATGCAATTTCAACAATGGTTTCCAATATTTCACTTAAAATCACTGTGGCTTAGGTATGAAATTGGTTCTCCCTAAAACAGCCCTAAAGCCTAAACAGTAACTGTGACCATAACCATGACAGGGACACTCTTGAATTTAAAATATATTGACCATCACAGCATATTTTACAAATTCTTCTCAGGATTTCTTAGCTATGGAAGTGCACTTAATCATATAGTCCCTTCACTAGTGACCTGCAGACAGGACTCTGAGCCACCCCACTGGCTCAGTATGGACCACTCAAAATGGCCATTTTTCCCTTTGGCCCCGCTACCTGACCTAAAGTCTGTGAACAATGAAATGATATTCTTGGATGAGACTTGATTGTGTAATATGATGCCAGATATTTCCTCTGATGCAGAACTGAGTCCTTTTCTTTTCTCATCAGTATTTCTCAAAATACTTTCCATGGAACATGAGTTCTATTGAGCACTTCACTGAAAGAAAAGTCTGTGATGTGAAAGTAAATAAAGAAAACCTCATTTCAAATAGTCATCAAGCTCTGATGGGGGAGTTCTCACACACAGACCACTCAAAGCTGCTGGTAACCAGCAGAAAGAAGGAAGGGAGAGCTATTTCCATAAGGCAGGGCACATTTCACATAGAAATTTACCCTCTGCATTTAAGAAAAGGAAAGAAGGGGGCACCTGGATGGCTCAGTCGGTTGAGCATCTTACTTTGGCTCAGGTCATGATCTCATGGCTTATAGGTTCGACCCCCTCCTTGCTCCCCATTGGGCTCTGTGCTGACAGCTCAGAGCCTGGAGCCTGCTTCAGATTCTGTGTTTCCCTCTCTCCTTGTCCCTCCCCCACGAGTGCTCTGTCTCTCAAAAATAAACATTAAAAACTTTTTAATAAAAAAATGAGAAAAGAAAGGAAGATCCTTTCCTGCCCCAGTAGTAATGCACTAACCACCACTTACAGCCAATGAGACCCTCACAACCTCAGATCTTCCTTCTCAGATAAACTCTTGTTAGGAACTACCCTACCCAATTTCCTCCTAAACCCGGATAAAAGTCTCTTTGGACTTGCTGGTGGTTCATGATAGCTTGCTTGTCCCAAAGTGCCATTCCTCTGCTATTCCTGAATAAACTTTTTTTTTAACTTAAATAAAATTAAGTTGCTATGTTGAAGTCAACAGTGACCTCATGAATTTGGGGAAATACCCCTCTTGGATATTTGCAGCAGCCACTCGGCTTCTACAGACTATACATGCAGGGCAACATTTGCCTACTTTTGAGTGATATCTATTAACATCCCTCTAATAAGAGCCCTATGGAATGCACTTTGGAAATCCTGTTGTTCAAGAACAATCTGGACCATGAATATTATTTACAATAAACCCACTCACAAAATCCCACCAAATATCTGAAATCCTACCAAAAATCTCCCAGAAAAAATGTTGAGCTGCCCACTTCAGAAATCGGTGATTCTTTTGCAATAATTCACTGTTTGGTGAATCCAAAACACTACCTCACAAAATAAGTGTAGTTCTTTTCACTAAACTGATATGAAAAAAGGCCCAAAGAAGTTAAGTAACTCACAGTATTTGGAAGAGTCAGAACCAGAATTCTTAAGGTAAGCTCAAAGCACAAGCTCTTTAAGACTCTGTTGTTGTTGAACTTTCCCTTATTGCAGCGCACCCTCCCTGGGACTGGAGAATGTCCTTTCCTCAGACAGCCAGTCAGGCCTTCGCCCTAGAAGAGCTGGTGGAGCACGGTGCACACTGCAGCCCTCATGGGTGCCCAGGCCACACTGAGGAACTCTAGGAACTCCGGCTTCCCTCCCTCGGTCAAGAGCCATGCTCAGCAGCTTCCCAGTGAGAAGCAAATGATGAAAGCTTCAAGGTGGCCCCCACAGTATAATGGAGATCAAATCAGCAAACCCAAGGAAAGGTCTCAGGCTAGGACTGGGGCCTTGAGACCCCGATACCCAGCCTGGCTCAGGGACCTGAATAGAGTGGCTGAATTCTCTAATGAGCACCATATTTATGCTCAGGTTCTTTTTCCCCAGCCCTCCTGGCCCTGGGGGAGGCCAAGCCCAGCACACTTCATCACACACTAGATATTTAGGGAGCCCCTACTGTGTGTCAGTCAGTATGATAGGTGCCAGAGCTACGAGAGCATGGGACAGGAGAAATTCCTTCCCTCACGGAGCTGTCTCCCAAGGAGGGGTCAGTTAGAGAGTATTACTGTCAGGTAGCAATAAAGACTTTGAGGAAAAAGAGAGCAGGTTGTGAAAGTGGGGGTTGCTATAGAGGTTTCGGGGAAGAACTTCACGAGAAGGCTACTGGCTTGGGCCGAGATCTAAACAGAGAGGGAAGGTCTTGGGGAAGACCAGCCTTCTGGCCCTGGTCTGTGCTGCCTGCCCAGGGGTGACTGGGTGCGACCCTCTGGGGGCTGACACAGGCTGCCGCCCAATCTGGAGAGGGGGCCAGGCTGGAGGGCACAGGGGAGGACCCGGCTGTGCCTGCATCCTAATTTGCTCTTATTTGTTTGGGAGCAAGGCTAGGAAGGTGGCAGGAAAGCTTACAGTGGAATTCCGAAGCTAAAGCTGAGCTCCACTTGACCCTTTTCAGCTTCCTGGGGGCCTGGCAACACCTCACTCTTGGTTGGTCTGGGAACCAGTTTGCCTCCTTGGAGTCCCTGCTGCACCAATCACTAGTTTGGCAACCTTGAGCAAGTCATTAACCGTCTCTGTACCTCACTTCCTCATTAGTAAAATAAAAGGGAATAGTAACAGCATCTACTCTATGGGGCTTTGAGGAATAACTAAGCTAATATATGTGAAATATCTAGAATCAGTGCCTGCTACCTAAGAAATGTTCAACAAATAGGAACTTTTATGAAGATCCTTTGTCTGCATTGGAGTGGGGTGTGTGTGTGTGTGTGTGTGTGTGTGTGTGTCAAACAGAGTGTGAGTCAGAGGGAAGGGGATAGGTGAAAAATCTCTAATGTCTCTTCTGGCACTAAAAAAAAAACTTACATATTTTGTCTGATAGTTCATATTGGTAGCTGTTCTGTAGGCTATCAAAAAGACCTGGTAGTAGGTCTTATTCCCATGTCTCTGTCCAATCTCATAAGAGAGAAACTGAGGCAAAGTATGGACTTATGCTCAGGAAATAAATAATGAGGTTGGTTAATTGCAGTGTTTCCTGGGACGGTGGCATCAGGACAACTTTGAAGTCACTTGATGTACAGAAGAGTGATTTCCCACAGTTAAAATGAAGCTCTCTTTATTTGCTCCTGCTAATTAAAAAATCAGAGCTAAAGATATTTAAACACTACAGTTAAAATGGCATGGCTCTCTATCGGCTTAATGAATTCCCCCATGAAATCAACTCTAAAATGTTACTCCTTGTACGTAAATCATGAAATGCAATCCTCCTTGTTCTCCCATGAGCTTTACAAGCCGATGTTTAAGGTCAGTGTTTACATACCTTTCTAAAGGTTATACCCTAACCTTCGGCCAGTATAAATAAAAATCTGGCTCTCTGACTTCCACGGTACTTCTTTTAACCAGAAAGAAAAATACTTTTTATTTCAAATTGACAATTATTGGTGGTTTCCATTTTGTCGTAAGTTCACTTCTGGCCCCCTTAGAAGCAGGCTTCTGTATAAAGATCATCGTCATTCTTCAATGGAACGCCTCTTCCACAAACGCCCACACAACACTGAACTCGACATCTGTCCTTCCCAGCATCCTCCTCCTGATGAGGGGCCTCCAGCTTCTGGACAGGCCACTCTCCACCTGCTTTCTTGTCCAATCAGCAATCCCCACCAATTTCCCCCTTTTAATATCTCTCAGATCTTCCAGTCTGCTTCCTTTTCTCCAACACCTGCCATACATCTCAGCCAACCGTCATTTCTTCAATAAATTACAATAGCCTCCCAGCGACCTTCCTGCCTCCAACCTTCACACCTGCCAACCCATTCTGGGTTTGCAACAGATAATATTCCAAAATGAAAATCTGACCATGTTGCTTTCTTGCCTAAACCTTCCTAGGGCTGCTTTTAGGATTAAGTCTAAACTCCTGGCCATGGGACATAGGCCTTGTGTTCCAGCCACTGCTTATCTACCTCATCTACCATCAATGCCACTGTCATGGCCAGATTGTGCTGACCGTGTATCTACACAAACAGGACTTGGGTGTGTCCATCTCTTAAAGGCATTGGGCTTCTCAGTGACCTATTGCTGTGTAATCGCCATCTGCAAACTAACCACACAATTTATTTTTTGCCTGGGCTCCTTCATTTGACTGTGTTCAGTAGAAAGCTCTACCGGGCTGGCAAGTTGAAGATGGCCTCACTCCCATGGCTGGCATTTGACTGGGGGCCTTCGGGCTCTTGCACTGGCCTCATCCTCTGGTAGGCTAGAGAATCTTACAATGGTCTCAGCGCCGCATTTGAAGGCAGCAAATGCAGAAGATCCAAGCCCTCTTACAGCCTAGCCTTGAATGTCATGTAACATTGCTTCCTCTATATTTTATTGGCAAAACAAGTCCCAGGCCTGCCCAGATTCTATTAAATAAGCTCCTTCTCTTGATGGGAAGGGTGCCAAGTCACATGTGCACACCTATGCAAACGGACGTGCAGACCAGGTTAGGAATATGTGACTGCAGTTTGCAATCTGTGGCGTGGGCATAAGATAAACACTTTCCAAAGAGGATGGGGAGAAATGAAAGGGACATGACCACTCTGTTGACCCTGATGAAATCTAGGAAGCTGAGGAGTGTGGCTAGCCTGAGGCAGAGAGTGAGTCTGACACTGGATAAGATGGACCTGAATACTCCTCTTACAGGAAGGCACCATGATTTTCTTTTATAATCACCATTCTCAACATGCTGTGAGCCAGGGCACCCACCAGAAAGGGTAGAAAAGAGGTAACCAGGATACCTTTCTACTTTCTGAACCTATTAATCACATAGAACACCTCTGTGTTTAAAATTTCTAGGGATGACGAAGTAAGAACACTTCTCAAACAATGTAAACATCACTTGCATTACTTTGGTGTACAGCCTGGATTTCTATCTATCCGAAACAACAGCCCCAATAACAACAGCACCATGACAACAGGACAATTTTTTTTAATGTATTATTATTTACTCTTGGTGGGGGAGGGCAGAGCAAGAGAGGGAGACACAGAATCTGAATCAGGTTCCAGGCTCTGAGCTGTCAGCACAGAGCCCAACGTGGGGCTTGAACTCATGAACTGAGAGATCATGACCTGAGCCTAAGTCGGACACTCAATTGACTAAGCCACCTAGGTGCCCCAAAGGGGCAATTTCTGAACAGTCTCATATATTTCATTGATGCACTGCAGAAAGTGCAGGTAAAGCAAAGGAAAAAAGTAAATGGCTCCCAAAATCCCACAGCCCAGAGCTATCCACTGGAAAGAGTTGGCATGATTTTAACCAGTACTCCAAAAGACACATTCACTTAGAGGTTCCCTCCTTCCTGAGTCCCAGTGTGAAACGTTAGCATCTCAGGTTTTGCCAAGGCTGCAGGTTTCTTGGCCTCTAGCATCTGCTCTAAGTCAGAGTCAGAGTCAAGCTGGGAGCCAAGCCCAAGAATCAGGATACCCAAGCCACACTAGGCGTGAGAGAGCAATCCCATCCAAGGACATTCCAGGACAAATCGAGCAAATGAATTCAGGGGGGACATGAACACCAGTCACCAGTTCTGCACAGTGTGACTGGGAAGAGCAGAGGAACATCATCCAAATTGCCGGAGGGCCTACTCCCCAGAACCTGAGAGCTTCCTGCTGCTCGAAAGCTAGGGGGAGAGAAGAATTAGTCACACTTCCTGGCTGGATTATGGGCCTCCTCAGTCTTGGGCATGATCACAAATAAGCTGACATCAAACCAGAAATCTTAATCAATGCTGGAAGATTTATAAGCCCCAGGAAAATCTTAACCGCCAGTGAAGTGGGGGGGAACCCTCACAGTGATCTTATCTTTGTACGTATCCTTTGCTGCCTGGAAACTGAGATTTCCTTGGGAATGATATGGTCACAGGATTGATGAAGGGCAAATGGAGGCAGCCTCTGAAGGCCATCCTCTGTGCACCCTGAGACAGAAGGGACATGAGGCAGGTGTCTGTGTGTGCTGGGAGGGAGGCACTGGTCTTCAAAGTGTTTCCATTTTGTCCTCATTAGGTAATAATGAACCTGTGATTTTCTTAGTCACTTAGAGTAGAGAGATCTACAAAAGTAATTTCTCAATACCCTTTGCAGGAGAGTTGGAGAAACACAGGAAGTACAACTGCAGTGAGTTATAAAAAATGGCTTTTCAAGTTGAGCAATAAATTAGTTCGGGCAGACATTCTGAAGGGCAAATAGGGACTCTGTGCTTCAGATCTGCAGCCAACACTTCTGTTGTCACTGGGCTGAGAATAAGTCACCAAAGCCACTGGTAGTCACGACAATGGGCTCAGAGCATGCTTTTCAAAAGATTAACATTAAACTTCTTCAGGAGTAAATGAGTGTTTTTCTTTTGTTACTTCTTCTTTTATTATAATTTGCTAACATTACGGGATTGGTTATAAGGGTCATCTGGTTCAGTGGGTGAAATGAGTTTGGGGCTTTCTTTTTTGGCCTCTCTAAAGAGAAAGTAGGTTGGTAGACTAATTCCTAATAATAGCAAAGTTGTCAACATGAATGAAATTGCATGAGCTCTGTGTGTGTGTGTGTGTGTGTGTGTGTGTGTGTGTGTGTGTGTACGTGGAAATGAAGAGTAAGGATGTCCAGCCCAAGGGCTTCCATGGAACAGACGATAAACTGTAAGAAATGTTAGTGTTATCTTGAGGCAAAACCTTTCAGCCCAAGGTTACATTTTCATAATCACACCCTATGCTTGGTTTTTGCCACTTTTTTGTACTTCCTAGACTCCTGAGAGCCCACAAGAGCTATCTGTATGTCCCAGTTTTTAGTAATAATGCCACCAGCAAATTCTGGGGGTGCCTGGATGTCTCAGTTGGTTACGCGTCTGACTCTTGTTTTCGGCTCAGGTCATGATCTCACAGTTTGTGAGTTCAAGCCACTTCTGGCTCTGCACTGACAGGGCAGAGCCTGCTTGTGATTCTCCCTCTCTCCCTGTATCTCTGCCCTTCCCCTGCTCATGCGCACATGCACATTACATAAATAAATAAATAAATAAACATTAAAAAAATAATGCTACCAGCAAATTCTGTTTTCTGAAGGAATATTGGCTATGTTTATGTGATACTTGAAGTATTTATTATGCTTTATTATGTCAATACCACAAAAATCAGACCAATTCTGGTTTAGTGGTGATTATGAACTTGGTTTCACTTTTTTCCAATTTAATACATAGTTAAATTGAATTGTATTGACACCACAATTGCTTTTGTCTCAGTTATCTTAAAAGGTCATTTAAATTTTTCCTTTCATCTATGTTATGAAATTTTGAGCCTCACTTCTCAATATTTCATTAAGGAGATTGGGTCTATCAGTAAGAAGTCCACATGTGCACCATGCCAGAGTTGCAAGATAGACCTTTTAGAAGAAATTTAAAATTATTTATTTCCATTTAAGACTTTCTTTCCTATTTGGACATATAGAAAGTCCACACAATAGAACACAGCAAATTCTGTAAGGACGCTGTAAATATGCACTGTAATAGTTACTGGAGATATTGTAGGATTGCACTTCCATACCATCCTTAGCGTTAGGCAGGGCCACGTGATTTGTTTGGTCAATGAAATATGAACAGAGGTGATGTGTCATTTCCAGTAGAAGGTTTAAGAGCTTCTATTTAAGCTATTTAAGAACATGAGAGGGGTGCCTGAGTGGGTCAGTCAGTTAAGCATCTGACTTCGGTTCAGGTCATGATCTCATGGTTTGTGGGTTCGAGCCCTGCATCGGGCTCTGTGCTGACAGGTCAGAGCCTGGAGCGTCCTTCAGATTCTGTGTCTCCCCCTCTCTCTGCCCCTCCCATGCTCATGCTCTGTCTCTCTCTGTCTCTCAATAATAAATAAAAATATTTAAAGAAAAAATTAGAAAAAAAAAAGAACATGAGAGTTATTCACACATTTGCCACCTACTGCAGCCTGATACCCAGCCACCTGGGTCCCAAGTGACAATGAGGAGCAGAGCTTGTGGGGCATGTTTGTTAACACAGCATAACCTAGCCTATCCTGACTTATTCAATACAAAAATGTGTAATGAATAAGTCTATTAATGCTGAGAGAGGACACATTAGTCAGAGTCTTAGGTTGAATGTCTCAAAATCTGTTATGAGTGTTCTGGAGAGATTTAAAAATGAGGGATTTATTTGAAAGTATGGGTGGAGAGACTCACAGAAGTGATGGAGAACAAGTCTTGAAGAGCAGATGAGGACAAAGGGATCCCCCCACAGGGCTGGGCAGCAGAAAATCCAGGCTGCCATGGGAACAATTTTTAGTCTACTTGCCTCTGTGTAGCAAGATTGCCCTCTCTCATTCACTGTTCAAACTCCCACTGAGAATGTCCAGGCATCTACAACTCAGTCCACCTGCCCTCACCCACACCAACAAAACTGCCCCCAGTGCAGAATTCATTCTGAAAGGAGATGACTGTGCTAACAGGAATTATGAAGATGCTGCAGGGCAAACAGTGGCAAATATCCTCTAAGTGTCAGAAGTGGAAATCCTTGAAATGAAGTTGCATCATTTGCAGTAGAACTGAGTAAAGAAGTTGGCCAACAAAACTTCAGAATTCCCCGTCCCCTCCCATCCCATCCCACTGTGATCGAGACAGTGCCTGAGCTGCTTCCTAAACAAGGGGTTTCCCGCAGAACCCTAAGCAGCCAGACGGCTTCTTGGACAGACCACACTCACTTTTCTCCTTCTGCTATTGCTGCTGACTCATTCCAGTTTTTTAAAAACCTCATTATCCAAGAACCTCCTTTCTAGAAAGGTCATACAAGTAGTCTCAGGAGGCTACCTGTATTCCTCCAGCCACATCAGAGAAAAGCAGCCTCAGAATTATGACACGGCAGGTTAGGATACTCAGGTGAAGGTCTTTGTAAAGGCAATTTTCTGTTGGTATTCACTTCTTCTCGGGTGACATTTAGTAAATATCATTGACTGAAATGACTAAACATAGCCATTTGACTTCGTAAAGAGTCTCCTTAAAACTAAGGAGTTCCCTTTTCCTGGCGTTTAATATGTAAGAAAAATGCCTTAAAAAGAAAGCAGAGCTGCCTTAATTACTATTAGCATAGGAGAAATGCATTGATGTGCCTTCCTAGTAACAGGTTTCCTTTTTTTAAGTCAAATATAAGTGAACTTCAGTGTATTCATGTGTGCGTGATAAATGAGAACCAAGCTTATTGTACTATATTCAGGGAAAATGCTCCCAAGACCCAAACCAAAGAGTGTCACTATGACAGCCTCAGTAGCCTTAGGATTGCTTTTATAGCCCATTGTGGGCACAATGTCATTTAGTCCTTGGGAGCATTCTGTGCAATATCTGGAAAATAATGACAAATACTTAACACTGATGTTCTCAGTTGAGAATAGCAATTAACAAATTCATAAATTTCTTGTCTGCTTGCTTTTCTTTAGTCAAATTTAACATTTGTTAAAAGATACTTTTCTTTAAAAATTCTCTCCCAGGAAATAAACAGGTATTTTATATCCACATTGCTGCTTGAACCTCAGACCATCTCATCATGTCAGGCTCCCAGATTCAGTTACAGAGTTTCATGTGATAGTGAGTGCTGGTTAATAAGTCAGTGTGAACCTGAAGGGGGGAATTTGGTGAAGTATCACAGGGCTTTCCCCCATCACATATGGTCCATGCTCTTATTGGAAAGTGTAAAGTGATGTCAAAGTGCCTCCGAGAGGGGGCCAATTGACAGATCACCATGACAGGCAATGTCTCAGAGAAGTCATAGTTTTAAGTTCTGACTCTCAAACTTGTAGATGCAAAAGCTGATTTATCCACATCTAAGAAAGGATGAGTATTTCTGGAAGTGAAATCATCACACTAACCAAGAACATAGAGAACATTGTATAGAACTAAGATGCCAAGTCATCAAATTATACCGATATTTTTGCAGTACATAGGCTGAAATGTTAGCATTGTCAAGCCTCATACATTCTCTCCCTATAGATGGAATTATATGAAATGCTGAATTATAATCAGAATAGTGTTTGGTGAGCAAAGAATCACAAGGGAAGTTAGTTGGATAAATTTTTAGAAACACGCCTCAGCCGAAACAGCTTAAGGCAGTCACCCCCAGAGTAAGGATATTCTTGCTCAGGGGGGATAGTGATATTGAAGATACTAGGAATGACCCCTCAACTTTGGACAGCTTCTAGGCTTGAAAAGTCTATTGGGCTTCTTACAAGTCTTATGTGAGATCAGAAATCAACTTATTATCTTAAGGGGACTCTACATATCTGTTCTCCAACTCTGTGATTCACACTGTTGAAGGCATTGAGGAAAGAGAACCAAGATGGTTCCTGGAGTGGGGAGCTGTCCATGGTTCTAAACAACTATTGGCAACCTGAGATCCTACTGAATCTTAACGCAATTTCTTCCTGGAATTTATATCCTCTGCTGTTAACAATACCCATCCAGATTCAAAGAAGCAGAGTGGACAAAAGTTTTATATAAAGGGTGAAATCCAAATGTTATGCACAAAAACTGTATGCATGATTTTTTTATGTGTAAAATTTCATGAAGATGAAACTTTGGGAAATGCAAAGAAATAGAGAAAGAAAAATAATAAGTGAGACTTTTACTTATCCTCTAATTTTATGATAGAGAAAGAGGCAACAACGAAGACATATAGAGGCCCTAAGATGCATACATAATATTATATAACAAAACATGTAACCCAAAAACAGAAACAGTGAACTTTTACATATATGTGATACATTTATAAAATTGAACACGTTAGATGCCCCCCCCCAAAATCTGAGCAAAATAGAGAAGGCAGAAATGCTTCAGATTAAATTATCTGATCATAAAACTAGAAATTACAACATGGGAATTTAAAAGGTCTCTCAAATAATTCTTATGTCAAAAAGAAATCAAAATAAAATTTGCAGAATATCTAGAAAATAGTGACAATAAAACACTACATACGAAAAATAGTTATAGTAGAATAAAATTAAGCATATAAAGTATTGAATTTAGAAATTAGTAAAAGATAACTATGCCTGGGAAAGCAGAAAGACCACATTAATAAACATGAAAGCAGACATCTATACATAAAAAACAAAAACATAGAACTAGCTAATAAATTAAGGTGGTATATCTTGGCAGGAGGGAGGAAAATTTTGAATTAGGGGAAGGAAGGGATGGTTGGGGCAGAGAAGAAAGAAGGCAGAGATAGCTCAATGAACAAACCAGCCAGACAAGCAAAGGCAGAAGTTAAAATTAAAAAAAAAAAAAAGACCAAATTCCCATCATTTCAAATGACTGCGGTTCCTAGTAAAATTATTTTGCTCTCCATGGAAGTCTGAGCAGCAGTTCTCTTGTTTATTTCCCTTCCCTCCTACACACATGTACACACACATTCACACTCACGTACTCACATACACACAGGCAGAGGGAGAAGGAGGATTTATACCCCTCTCATTCTACATTTACATCTCAAATGGTATTCTTATTTCCCTTGTTTCTTTTTAGAAAAGCTCACATTTCTAGAGCTACCAGTTACCAGATGCCTATCATTGGCCAAGCAGGATGTAACAGTTTACAGACATTTTTTTGCTAAACTGCCACCAAAATTTTCAGGCTTTATGCCTATCTTATAGATGAAGAAATTAAAGCTCATAGAGTTTAAGTAATTTTTCCAAAGTCACATAGTAACTCAAATATAACTTTATCTATTCCAAAGTCAATTTTTCGTGATGATACTATACTGCCTCTCCATGGATAGAGGCAGAGATCACATATCACACACTAATAAAACGTGTACACAGAAAATTGTTGAGAAGGAAGGCTATGATGATTAATAAAACCAATGTCCAAATCATCTCAGCAATCTGAAATAACTGACCAACACTAACATGAAGATCTTCCCAGGGCTAGGTTCAAAGTACTATACTTGGGAGTTAAAAAATAGTTTTACACATACAGAATCAGGAAGATCTGTTCTGATGCAGTTATTTGAAAAACTCCTCAGCATTTTGGTGCCTGTATGCTTCTTATATCAGTCCATGTCCCAGCAGGAAATTGTGGTAGTGTCAAAGAGTTTAACTAAGAAGAGATTAATGGAAGGAGTGTTAATGGCAGCTAAACTAGTAATGGTGAATCACCCAGGGACTGGCACCATGGCTTCCCAGCAGGAGCTGAAGCCAAAGGTGGAAGGACACATTCATTTTTAATGGTTTGTATCTTTTTGCTTTTATCTTCAGAATTAGTGCTGGGGCTTCCCACTGGCCAGACTCAACCAGAAGCTAGCGAACAGGGCAACCTGAGAGATACATTCCTTAGAGATTAGTGTCCTCGGAAATCTTTCAGGGAGGACAAAGCTGGGGAACCTATTTGGCAGGGAAGCAAATAGAACATAATCAGCACATTCACTCTCATCCAACAGAGTGACTCAGATGCTTAAAAACAACAACAACAACACACAAAGCTAATCTAGTCTTAGGTCTATTCATTTATATTTTAGGTCTTGATCATCAAAGATCTCAGTTTTGCTGAGACCTGATCTGCACAGACCAGAATACACCCGGAGACCATGCTCAGTGTGAGTGCCTCACAGAGAAGGAAATGTGCACAAGACGTACACCCCCAAGAAAGTCAGCTGGTATGGCAACCCTTAAAAAACCGAGGGCATTTACCCTAGCATAGAAAGGCTCCAGAAAGATGAACATGAAGACTCATGCAGAAGGAGACGAATTTGTGGCAGTCCAGAAAGCAGATAGTAGACACACTCAACAGAGTTGTCAGGAAGCAGAAATAGCTCAACATAAGCAATAAATTCCTTATCTTTAATCCTATCCATCAGGGACACGGATTGCAGTTGGGAGAGTAATCCTCCCTCCTATATCACTTACGGAGCTCAATCATAGGCTAGGCTGCCATCTGCTGTTGGGGCTGCTGCAGAAGATTTACGTGCTTGAGAACATTCCCTTTAAACCTACCTCTCAGACTCAGACTAATGCTGGTACTGAACACACACTCAGTCCTACTTAAACGAATGATTTGTCCTTCCCGCAAAGGGCCACATAGGCAAGACCCAAGATCCTGAATTTGTTCGGATATCTTCCCTGCTACTGACAAAGGAATTAAAATATGCTGCCTTCTAAAAACAATCTTTGAGTTTGCCACTTTTCAAAGAGGCTAATGGGTGGTGACCGAATATCCCGAAGCTCATAATGCTTCTAAGTCCTGTCAAAGCAACAAAATATTCATCCAAAAAGAGCAGTTCTGCACTTAGTTTTAGGCTCCATCTTATAACTCCTTTCTTGGCCATGACTTCAGCCAGAATATCTCTTTCTAACAGATAGAATAAATGCCTGCTGAAAGTGTGGGGTCTCCAGATAAAGGAGCGAATGCCTGATTCTAGAAGGCCTTCGAGAAAAAATGCTACCATATAACATAAATAACTGTTTGTAAGCTATAGTGAGAAAAGATTGTTAAACAGTATATATAATACATATTGTATATGTATGTATATTGTTAAACAGTATATATAATACATATGTATATTAATACACACAGAGCATGCATATACAGTCTAGAGAGTTTAAAATATACATATACTCAAAGAAATAATAGTTATCTCTAAGTGGTGGTTTAGAGTTGACTTCTGTCTTCTTCTGTTTATTTACTATATTTTCTGTAATCAGCATGGATATTTAACGAGGAAAAAGTATTTCTGTTGTGTTTTTTCTTTCAGAGAGAGAAGAGCTACATAACTACATGGCTAGGTAGACTTTTAGAAAGATTGCCTACTTTGGAAAGTTGATGTAGCCGCATTTCTTCCATAGTTTGGATTCTGACCTAGAGGAGACATAAAAATTTGCTTTGAACGCTGGCTTGGGAGTGCCATTTCACTGTGCAAGCGGTTTCATGGATCATGAACCGCAGAAGTGACTTCAGCCATACAGAGCCTGAAAACCAGCAAGCACAAGTGATCCAAACAGATGATGGAGAATAAAGAGCAGGTCAGGAATGCAGTGGCCTTTAAAACACACACACACACACACACACACACACACAATTAATTACCTTTTGAGGTTAAGCTGAACTCCACTCTGCTCCCCAAATGCCCTTATATAATTATAACTTAAAATGACTTCTTTTATAAAACCCAAAGTTTCTGCAGTGACGTACGAAGGACAGGGTGGAAGGAATGCTCAGCTCCCATGGAAGCAAGGAGGCACGGTCTGTAGAGAATTTAAAAACAGTAATAAAACTGAGTAAAGATGCATGTGTATCTGACTTTAAAAAATCACGATGCATCAGCAATGCCACCCTACCCTTGGCACTTTGCTGAGGACTTTTTTTTTTTAGTATTTTTTTAATTTATTTTTGAGAGAGAGAGAGAGACAGCGTGAGTAGGGGAGGGTCAGAGAGAGATGGAGACACAGAATCCGAAGACAGGCTCCAGGCTTTGAGCTAGCTGGAGCTAGCAACTTTACTCAGGTGCCTGGGTGGCTCAGTCGGTTAAGTGTCTGACTTCAGCTCAGGTCATGATCTCACAGATGGTGGGTTTGAGTCCTGCGTCAGGCTCTGTGCTGACAGCTCAGAGACTGGAACCTGTTTTCAATTCTACGTCTCCCTCTCCCTCTCTGCCCCTTCCCTGCTCGTGCTCTCTCTCTCTCAAGAAAAAATAAACATCTTAAAAATTTTTAAAAAATAGAGTTACCACCTTGGTCTTTGCGATACCAAACAGTTTCTCTATTATGTCTCCAATTGTGTGAGGTTAATATGCCTACATATTTCACAGGGATTGAAATACCTTCAAAAATATGTGCTCTCCATTTTTATTATTTCAATGGTATTTTTGGTATTTGAAATTCTTTTCAGCTAAGGTCAAATCCCAAGTACTGAGGAAACCCCTAAAAGAGCAATTCTATTATTATAATCTCATTGTTCTAGTTCAACTGGGTTTATCTTATTGAGACAGAAAAAAATAATTTTGATTTAGAGACTTGTATCAGCTCCAGAATTCTGACATGACACAAATAGCAGTGGGAAAGACCAAGGCATTGGAAAATGCTAGAACATGAGGTCCATTTTAACCTGGTTTTAGCTCACTTTAAAAATCAGCTTTTACACCATTGTTTCTCCCAGTATTCCTGGTAGATAATAAAGTAGGGCCTCCCCTGGATCAAATGGATAGTGAGGTAGTCAAAGAAAGTGCTGGAAGGAGTACAGCCTCATCAGCTCTGAGGGCTCCACCATGCCTCTTCCAACTGAGCTGATTTATGAAAACCAGCAGTACATTGAGACCATATGTTTTCAACAGTTAGTAGTTTCATTTTTGTGAATTTTGATCAGAGTGGTGAGTTACAATGTAAAGAGCCAAAGCCTCAATGTTATTACAGAAACCAAGATAGCTTCCAAAATAATCTCCCTTTTGACACCACTCTATTTCTTTACATACACATGTACAGCTACCCTCTAGTAATAAAAATATTATTATAAAATTAATAAATATCATTTATTGGGCACATATTACATGCCAGGCATTGTGCTGAGCACATTTCCTATGCTGTCACATTTAATTCCCACAGGAATTCTGGGAGGTAAGTATTATTGAGCCATTTAATGGATGAGGACAATGAGATATTTTTATCCATGCAAACATACTAATGAGACAAGTTCTCTTTTTTCACTTTCTAGACTTAATAATACCTCCTCATAAAGGCATTCCTTCATTATCAATAAAGAGACAACCATACAGGCATTTCAAGGGACTTTCCAAAATGTTACAAAGTAGATCAATAGCATTTCCTTACTCTTATCCAGTACTGCAAGTTCTCAAAGGAATATTGTTGAAAAATATATAACTATTAAAAACCTTTGGATATAGTGCCTTAAAATTGTGATTGATATAAATATCTGCTATTTGTATAAATGTTACTGAGAAATCATACTCCAGGGTATACCAAGAAATCCTCATGTAAGTTTTTCTGTGCTAAGCTAGAGTGACAAAGGCTGGTAGTTGCTCCCAGTAGCCAGCCCTCTCCATGTTTCTTATTAAGAGAACCTTGATCCTAGCTGAGCACACTGGCACCTGTAGTAAAAGGCTAATTTTCTAGGATCCCTCGTGGCTAGATGAGGCCATTTGAATAAGTTCTGACTAATGATGTTCAAGTATTATAAGGGACTTCCATGAAATCTCCTTTAGGGATCTGGCTCATCCAGGGGACAATGCTAAGTAGAACTCACACCTTTTTTTATTTTTAAGGAAGTCTGTCTCAAAGATGCATCAAATTCCCTTGTTCTGGCTCAAAACACCGATAGAAACTTTTAAATGGCAATCATCTGCATTTTTTTTCAAATATCATTCTCAATGAAGCACCTGATTTCACAAATGACATTCCAAGAACTGCTAGTGATTGCAATGTATCAGCCACAGAGGAGTGTATGCATCAGGATAGATTTGACTTGCTTTGTTTGTTATTTGAGTTCATGAATTTCATGTTGTACGCTTGAGTCTCTCCTAAAATGTCCATAGAAAAAGGGAACAAATTTCTCATTTTAAGGGGATAAATAAGCCCCTACCTACCAACAACCACATGCACATGCCACACACATGCATATGCACAGGAAATTTTTTAGGAGATATTTTGACTTAGGTACAGTCCGTTCATTAGCTTAGGCAGATTTTAATATTTATTTGAGTTGAAGTTATTTTTCCAGGCAACTGTACACTCCCTCCATGAAACATAGAAGTGTCAAAAGTGCAAAGGGTTTTGTCTCAAATCAAAAATTGACAGCACTCTACTAAGAAATTTTCTCTGCAAAAGTCCAGCAAAAATAGAACAGGCATTCTTTATGAGCTGGCATTGCTTCCCTGCCAAAGACTTAACCTGATAACTCTTTCTAAATTAATGTTCTGAGACCGATTGGCCATCATAGCCCACTTGGTTAATCAAATTCCTCTCACTCTGCGCTTTTTCTGGGCTGACTGAAGATACTCTGAGTGTTTCTCACTTGCCAATTAATGAGGAAACCTAAGTTCACTTTGAACTAGGGAACCCTGCTATATTTGGATGTTCATGACATTCCAGGAACTCCAAAGACCGTGCCCTGCACTTTCTCCACATTTTATTTAGTTTTTTTCTGTCCCTGTCCTCATGTCCATCCGTACTGGCAGACCCCCAGGGGCTATTTGTAGAGCTCAGTCTCAACATCTGTCACAGAGCCCAGTGGGTTCCCCCACCCATCACACCCATCACAGTGACAGCTAATTTAGGACACGGTTTCTTCTTGGATCTGGATTCCAGAATGCATATGGGACCTTTTCTTCCTCCCTTCCACTCTTGTATCCCTCCCTAATGGGAGCAGATCAAACTGAGAAGGAAGGGAGGACAAGGGAAGGCAAGTCACACTCTTCAGGCTTCATTAGCTGCCAGATTTCTTATCGTGGCTATATGATCACGTATAACAATATTACATTTATTTAGCAACTACTCCTTGCCAAACACTCTACAAAGTGCATTATGTGTGTTATGAGGTATAATGGAATCCTCTTAGCAATTCTATAAAATAGATATCATTTCATATTTAGATGTCATTGTTATCATCTGCATTTCACAAATGAGGAAACTGACACAGAGAGAAGTTAAATAACTTTCACATTTGATAAAAGACAGTTAAGTCCTTGGACTTCTTGCTCTAACCATCCCCAGACTGCTCTGCAGGGCCACCATCCCATGCGACAAGTGTTATGAGTGGATTTGTATATAAAGTGTCATGGAGCATCCAGGACCTGGAAACAAGTGGAAGAATGCCACTCACCTCCCCGCCATGTCTACGTCCTCATCCCTAGAATCTGTGACGATGTTAGGTCACATGGTGATGGAAAATTAGGGTTGAAGATGGGATTAAGTTCGCTAGTCAGCTGACCTTCAAGTATGGAGATGACCCTGAGCTATCGGAGCAATCCGATCTAATCACAATGTTCCTCTAAATGGGAGAAGGGAAGCAGAAGTTCAGAGTCAGAGAAAGACTTTAAGATGCTGCCTGACTATCTTTGCAGATGGAGGAAATTGTTCACGAGGCAAGGGATATAGGCAGCCTCTAGAAACTGAAAAAGTTAAGAAAGAGATTCCCTCTCCCCTAGGATCCCCAGAAGGAATACAGCCTGCCAACAACTTGCTTTTAGCACAATGAGACTCATTTTGACTTGTGACCTCCGGCATCATAATAAATTTGTATTGTTTTAAGCCACCAAGTGTGTGATAATTTATTATGGCGGTGATAGAAAACCAATACAGATGTCCTGTGTGGTCAGGGACAGATAGGAAATTGTATCTGAGCAAAGTTGGCAAGACTGTGTAGCAGACCTCTGGGCAAGAAAGAAATGTGGAGAAGGTGATTCTCAGCAGAGAGAAAGACAAACACTATGGCTCAGATCGTGACATAGCGTGTGGGCAGGGGACAGCGGGTGTCCTAGTGAGGCTGGCACAGGACACAAGTTCAGAGCAGCAGAGAGAACTCCAGAAGGACCAGATATAAAAGTGAAGATTTTATCTTGCAGGAAAAAATAACAATTAAAGGATTTTTAATAAAGACAAATTTCATTTTAGAAAGAACACTCTGGTTGCATTATTAATAACAACACTCATGAGTGTGGAGAATGGCTGGAGGAGGGGTGGCCTAGAGACTAGGAGAAAAACAAGTTATCTAAGCAAGAGATGATAAAGGCCAGAGACAGCAAGGTTGGAGGATGTAACAGGTTTGAACGATACTTAGAAGGTACAATTCATAAGATCTGGTGACTTGTTTGATGTCAACAAGCTTCATGGCTTGAGAGATTAAGAGGATGTTGCTGTTAGCCAAGACAAAAAAAAAAAAAAGGCGGCATACACTGGAAAGACGGAAGCTATTTTGGTTTTGAACAAATAATGATGGTTGCAATTTATTAAGTACCGATTATGTGCCAGTTCTTTATATATATTACCTCCTGTAATACTCATACTCACTTATTATTTTCATTTGTCAGATGGCAAAATGAGACTCTGCTCTGGTATAGGAACAAAGATTTTCATATGGTAAATCAAAATTTTCTCTCTGTCCACTCCAACACTCTGCCATGTGGCATGTGATGGACTAATGGGCAAAAGTTGTTTTATGGTGATGTCCAATTCAATAATAACAATTCAAAATTCAAGTCTGAAAGTGAGACATGGACTAGGCATTTAAAGAAATTGACTGTCATCTGCACACAGGCTGAACATGGCTGAAATTGTTCAGATTAATAAAAAACCAGGGTGCCTGTGTGGCAAGAGAGACAAAAGCATTCAACTCTCTGTTTTGGCTCAGGTCATGATCCAAGGATCATGGGATTGAGCCCCATGTCGGGCTCTGTGATGAGTATGGAGCCTGCTTAAGATTCTCTCTCTCTCTCACTCACTCTCTCTCTGTCCCTCATTCCTTCTCTCTCTCTCCCTCTCTCTCTCTCTCTCTCTCTCTCTCTCTCTGAAAAAAAGAAAGAAACTAGAATTCAGACAGGAACCTAGGAGGACACATTGAAGGGATGGACAAAGGAAGGTAAGACAGTGTAAGAGGCCAAGGTGTGCCAGGGATGCAGAATAAAACACAAGGCAGAAAGATGTCACAGAGCCAAATGAAGTGTCACCCACAGCAAGCTCCCACCAGTATGTGCTGGTTAAATATAATTATATACAAAGTCTTCCCCAGAAATCCCCAGATTCCTCTTCTCAAAGGTAGTAGAAAAATGGTGCGCCAATGAAGTGTCACCCACAGCAAGCTCCCACCAGTATGTGCTGGTTAAATATAATTATATACAAAGTCTTCCCCAGAAATTCCCCAGAAATCCTCTTCTCAAAGGTAGTAGAGAAATGGTGCGCCTGGGTGGCTCAGCTGGTTGACTTTCGATCTTGTTAAGTAAGCTTTAAACCAGGATGTGAAGCACATCCCAGGCAATTGCCAAGACAGAAAGAAATCTCACCCATTTTCAAATGTTTATTTATTTATTTTTGAGGGAGAGAGAGAGAGAGAGAGAGAAAACCCCAAGGAGGCTCCACACTGTCTGTACAGAGCCCAGTGTGGGGCTCAATCTCGTGAACTGTGAGACTGTGACCTGAGTCAAAATCAAGAGTCAGATACTTAACCAACAGAGCCACCCAGGCGCCCAAGAAATCTCACCCTTTTAAACAGACAAGCAGATACAACTGATCACATCATGTACTTAAGATAAGCAAAAACTAGTCCTCAAGTAAGAGAATGTGATAGCACCATTTGTCACACATAGTTCGTCCTGATTTTACCTACTAGTTGAGGTGACCATCTGTGTTAGCTAATTGGCTTTATACAAAGTAAAACTACCTTTTCATATCTTTATGGTAAGAGGTGGTTTTGCAGGTTGCACTGCCATGCAGTTTAGGCTCCTACTCCCCTGCCCCCCCCCCCCCCCCGCAGAAACTGGGAGACAGGGGTGTTTTCTCTCTTGACGTATATTACAAAAAGATGGTTTCGCATGTCCTGGAAAAGACAATCTTGGAGCATATATCTGACAAAAGGCCCATGAAGTCTTTAGAAAGATGTATGGACACCTCTCAGAGAGGAGAAAACTGTACAAGTATAAGTTTTCTAAAGTAAATGCTCTAAGGAGCAGAGAGAGAAATCTCTTATTTTCAACAGGGAGAATTAAACCTCTTATTTTGATTTTTTAATTATTATTGTTTAATGTTTATTTATTTTGAGAGAGAGAGAGAGAGAAAGAGGAGAGAGAGAGAGAACACAAATAGGGGAAGGGCAGAGAGACAGAAAGAGAGAGAATCCCAAGCAGCCTTCCCCCCCCAACTGTCAGCGCAGAGTCCAACACAGGGCTTGATCTCACAAACCATGAGATCAAGACCTGAGCAGAGATCAAGAGTCGGATGCTTAACTGACTGAGCCACCCGGGAGCCCATAAACCTCTTATTTTGAATACATGTTTGTCCTTACATATGGATGGGGCACCTCCAAGCAATCAAGTAAGATATCATCTGAAATAAGGTTATTTTTGTTTTGTTCTGTTTTTGAAGATTTAGCAGTTAGAAGTTTCAAGATTGCAGTGGATTGAGAAGGGAAGATGGAGAGCTAATGAGAGTACTAATGAGTACTTCTTGTACTTTGCAAGAAGTTTAGACAGGACGAAAAATAAAGAAATCAATCTCCTGCTAGATTGGTCAGGTTTACGACGGACACCCAACCAGGTTTATTTGTTAGGGGCAAGGAGGCAGTAGAAAGGACCAGTTTCTGGAACCAGGAGAGAGAAGGTATGGTGCAAAGTTTTAGAGGAAGTGAAAAGAGGGATGGTCAAGAGCCAGGTAGAGAGATTCACCTTGGCCAGGAAGAGAGACAGATAGATCTTCTTCCAAGTCCAGAGTGTGGAAATTAAGGAAGGAAGGAAGGTGTGGGAACATGCAGGTTTGGAGGAAAGAGTGAAGGAGTTTGTGTGTTTACATTTAACATACTCTACAGTCCCTAGGAAAATAGAGGCAAAAAAGATCCATAGTTTAACAAGTTTAAGGGAAGGTAGTGTTGTGTCTGTGGCTTGACAGCCAAAGATGAGAATAGGAGTCTCAGACTGACATCACAAGGTTATTGTCACAGGCTCATCAGAGACTGCGCTGAGATGATACTTATGATGTGCCCAGCACAACACCTAGCAAAGAGTAGGTAGTTGGTACATGCTTACTGTTAACATCACCCAAGGTCAGACAAGCAAATCTTGGAGCCAAAACTGGAATCTGCACTCAGTGTCCTGTCCTCTGTGCCGTGCTGCCTTTTGCCATCTTAGTGACCTAGACTACTTGTTAACTTCTCTGGGTCTCAGTTCACTGCAAAATGAGAGGATTGACTTTACTGATCTAAATCTCTTAATCCCTCTGAGCCTATAGCATTAGGGTAGGAATCTGTCATTGAATTGGCATCTGGGAACTCTACAAGAAGGCACATGGAGAGGCTCATAGTCCTGAGAACAGAGTAGGGCACCAAGAACAAGGAGACGCTGGATCTTGGTACACATTATCTCTTCCTAATTCCTTAGGCACCTGGATTTTTCTTTTTCTTTTTCTTAAAAATTTTTTTTAATGTTTATTCATTTTTTGAGAGAGAAAGAGAGAAAGAGAGAGCATGAGTAGGGGAGGGGCAGAGAGAGAGAGGAGGACACAGAATCTGAAGCAGGCTCCAGGCTCCGAGCCATCAGCACAGAGCTTGATACGGGGCTCAAACCCACAAACCAAAGATTACGACCGGAGCTGAAGTCAGATGCTTAACCAACTGAGCCACCCAGGCGCCCCACCTGAATTTTTCTTACACTCATTTAACATGAGACTCAGAAATTATGTGACTATTCTAACGTCACATAGCTAGTGTGAGAGCTATTCATGATTCAAACCCAGATATGACTCCGGAATTCATGATATTTTCACCGCTTCAGGCCCAGAAAGCTTCTTAAATAGTGTCTCTCTGAGGAAAAAATAATCAGCCATACATAAGATGAATCTAGGGCCAGTAGGTGACACCAGAAGGTGGGAAAACACCTGTAATAAGATAGTGTTAAATATATTAGGCTGTTAGAACAAATTACTGAGAAAGGCTTTGAAATTTAGTGAGTATCCTTAGTCCATCCACCTGGGTTATTTTCAACTTTCACGGTGTTTGACTAGGTTATACTACAACTTTGTGGAAATGGAACTTGACTATAGAAACCTAACAGTAATCAAATAATTCCTGCTATAGAAATGCAAATTCTGTCACAAGGAAGTTCAATTAGCTTCCCTCCCCCATTGTGGAGAAAGCTACTTCACTTTGCTTTTAATTTGCTTAATGCAAATACATTTCTAAGTTCTTAATAGCTTATAATGGTGTCTATTCTTTGGATTCCTCCTTTGAATCATTTGTAACAACTTTCTAGTTCCCTCATTAATTAATGAGTTAAATAAAATCTTTGATGTGTGTTCATTTTAATTTGTATGAAAATATTTTTATATTTGTATGATAGTCATGATTTAAATCCCTGTGGCTTTTTTTGTAAACTAAAGTATTTATTTATTTTTTGTAAACTAAAAGTGTTTATTTATTTTGAGAGAGAGAGAGAGAGAGAGAGAGAGAGAATGAACTGGGGAGGGACAGAGAGAGGGAGAGAGAGAATCTCAAGCAGGTTCCACACTGTCAGCACAGAACCCAACGTGGGGCTTGATCTCATGAGCCATGAGATCATGACCTTAGCCAAAATCAAGAATTGGACTTGGGTTGGACTTAACCACCTGAACCATCCAGATGCCCCCAAACCATGTTTTTACACTTGGTTGTTCTTAGTTTCAAAGTACTCCATAATAAGAGCTACACCCTGCCCACCCAGGTCATTGTTCCTTTCCAGCATCATGGAAAGTAGCCACTGCCATGAAGACTTAGGCTGTGTGTCTGAAGCTTGTCCCTGGGAAGGAGAGAGATTAGAGAAAATAAGTCTGGTCTTTTTTCCCTGGGGAAGGAAAAGGGAGATGTATTGAGCCTAATGTGATGGGGCTGAGGAAACAGGTAGGTATGAAAGCACCCAAGAAAACCAGTCAGGTTCCCCAACTGCAGGATGGAGAGATACCACAAACTCCTCCTGAAAATCCCATGTTCAGCTGAATTCACACAGGTGCTAGGGAATGATACTGGGGAAGTAAGAATGGCTCTATCTATGCACGTTGAGCAGAAGATCTGGAAGTTGCCGTGCACCCCTTGGAAGGGATAGAGAAGTGCTGTCAGGTTGCTACATAAAATATAAGATGCCTAGGTAAGCTTGAATTTATGATAAACAATGAATAATTTAAAACATAATTTTAGTGGGGTGCCTTGGTGGCTCAGTCGGTTAAGTGTCCAACTCTTGGTTTCGGCTCAAGCCATGATCTCACACTTCGTGAGTGTAGGCCCTGAATCAGGCTCCATGCAGACAGTGTGGAGCCTGCTTGGGATTCTCTCTCTCCCTCTCTCCCTGACCCTTTCCCTGCTTGCATGCTCTCTCTCCCTCAAAATAAAAAACATTTAAAAAATCTTGTAAAATATATATTTAGTTCCATATTTATAGTAAACATTATTTGTTGTTTATGTGAAATTCAAAGTTAACTGGTGTCCCATACTTTTATTTGCTGAGTCTGACAACCTCAGCTGAGAAATCACACTCAATCATCAGAAGGCCAGAGAATACAACAGCGCAGCTCCTTAAGGCAGAGAATAGCAAGGATCCGGAGGCTTACGAGAGCCTCCAGACCAGAGGCTCCTTCCACTCCACCATAATGGATGTCCCAGAAACATATACCCAGACACCCAAGTAGGGAGGGACAACTGGGAGCAGAAGTCTGAAAGCCATTGTGATCCAAACAGGATCATCTAAAAGGGAAGAGAATTTATTACCTTCAATTACTAGGTTTAAAGTTGTTGTTCCCATCCTTGCAGATAGGAACTTATAAGGAAGGAAAATCTTTTTCTCTATCTTTCTAGATTCTTTTGGCTGGTCAATTAATCAAATTGACACAAGACAAATTAACAGGAGAAAATCAAATTTAGTTATGTAAGTATAGGACCCCATAAAAATATGAGACCAAACACAAAGTCAGCCAGTTGAGGCTTTATGCCACCCTGAGCTATGGACAGAATAGAGTCCTGGGCTTCATGAGGGAGGGGGTAATTCATAGGACAAGAAAAAACCACAAACAGATATTTGGGAATTAGATATGTGCCCTGCCATACAAACAGTTCTTTCAGATAAAACACTATCTTTGGTAATAGCACTTTTTCTAGGGCAGGCCCCTGTTAAAGAACAAAAACTGAAGAAATAAATTTGAAGATCTAATTGTCTTTATTAAGTGATTCAAGAATCAGGCAGCATCCTATTTAGCAAGTAGAGAGATGCTCTGAGGAGTTGTACAAAATGGAAGGTTTTTATAAGAAGGGTGAGGTAAGGAAGTTCTCAGCAAAAGGAAAGGTTGTTTCAGGTGAGATAATTCTCCTCTCGGAAGAAGAATAGGGGCCATTATCATGCAGATGACCTCATCTTCCTTTGGGGGTTGGAGCGGGGCCCCTGTGGCAGGTTATCTCCTTGGTGCTAACCAGAAAATTCCTGACTGAGTGGTGAAGACCCCATTTCTGGGGGAGGCTGAAACTGCATTTAGGTTTAAGCCTCATTTTGGTGATGTGGCCTGGCATAAGTGACTCCATTTTGGCCTGGGGTTTTCTTTTTGATACCCGGTAACTAAATACTTTCAGGTAGTCAAGGAAGAGGTAAAAGTTTTCTCGAATCTCCTGGTTGATTGCATTCACCTCAAAATAATTCACGTGCCAAAGTGGCATATTTGGGGGTCATGTATTTTGCTTCCTCTCAGAGTCTTGGAAAAGATTAATTAGATTAATTATAAAGCAATAAAGAGAAGTGGGGGGGGGGAATAATTTTCCCTCTACCTTTCTAGGTTTGGCTGAGACACTCCATCCCCACCCCCATAATGAAAGACAGGTTATCAAGAGAAAAACAAACAGAAGCTTGATGACATGTACACCTCCTTTATACATGGAAGAGACCCAGGAAAACTGAGTAACTCCTTGAAATGGCCCAAGCCATCACCCAAAATATTATCTCCAGCTAAAGACAAAAGATATTTGGGGGTGGGGGGAAAGTTGTGGGGCCAGCTGTGGGAGGTTTCCAGGCAAAGCAGTAAGTGAGGTGTGGCCGTTATGCAGATTGAAGTCTCTGCTTACTCCATGGAGTTGCTAAGCGTTTCTAGAGCTTCATAAATCATTCTTCTCCTCGTGATGCAGAGACATCTTTACAAATGGGGATTTCCCTTATAAATGTAAACATCTCTTACACAAGTGTAACTTTTACTCTGTTTTCAGAGTTTCTCTTGTTTCTACAGTTTCTCATAAATAACCATCTTAAAATAATCCCTATGCCTAGAGGCATGTTTGGGGGTGACAAACTCCACTTCCCTTCAGACCTATGTTTTTCTTTGCTTATACATCTAAACAGCGTGGGTGTTAAAGTTTGACTCTGCTATGCTGACTGAACAGATGTTGGGCATAGGAGTGTGGACGATTCCTAACAACAAAGGCCAAGAACAGCACCTAGTCCCCTAGTGAGAGTCGTGTCCAAAGTTCAAGTTACACCCAGAGACCAGGGTCAAACGCCTCGTGCCCATCTGGGCTTGTCTCTGTTAGGGAACCCAGAAAACATGTGCCCCCGCCACCACTTCCTATCATAAAATGGTGAGGATTTGGTCTCTGGTTTTGCGTATCTTTGGCTTTTGCATAGGCACGTTCAGAAGACCGCAGGGAACTTCTGCAAATGACTAATCGAGCAATTACGTTAAATCCAGCAACTAAAATTTCCCTTAAGTGAAAACACCTGAGATCTTCTCTCCAGGAAGGAATTATGCACAGTACTTCACAAAGCTTTTATGAAGATTAATAAATTGATGTTTGCAAAGGTGTTTGAGAACTCTGGATAATAGTGTCGACATCGCATGTTTTAGAAATTTCTGAAGATTTGCATTAATAAAGTATTTACTTGCTTTTCCTGAAAAAGCAAACTAGACCAGCTCTTTCCTAGGGCAGCTATTTGCCACATGTGGCTTTTGAGCATTTAAGATGTGACCAGTGTGACTGAGGAACTGAATTTTACATTGTATTTAATTTAAATTAACTTAAATTTAAATAACCACAGTGGCTCACCACATCTTACAGGAAGCAATGTTAGAACGGTGACAAAATAGGAAAATTTAAGATTTAAAGTACAGTCTTAACGGTAATGACAATTATTAAGACACTTATTATTGTTATAAATACTTTTAACATTTACATAAGGGTTTCCCAAATTAGTTTTGCAAATAACACTTTTTCCTCAGGAAACAAAATGCTTGATTAAACAAAATGAGGGGAGCCTGGGTTGCTCAGTCAGTGAAGCATTCGACTCTGACTCGGGTCACAATCTCGCAGTTTGCAAATTTAAGCCCACAGCCTGCTCTCTGTTGTCAGCACAGAGCCCACTTTGGATACTCTGTCCCCTCGCTCTCTGCTCCTCCCTTCCTCATGCTCTCTCAAAAATAAATAAAACAGTTAAAAAAATGAAACAGGACTTGTCAGCTCCTTTAATTTTTTTAATGTTTATTTATTTATTTATTTATTTATTTATTTATTTATTTAGAGAGCATGAGCACGAGCAGGGGAGGGGCAGAGAGAAAGGGAGAGAGAGAATCCCAAGCAGGCTCCGTGCTGTCAGTGCAGAGCCCAACGCGGGACTTAGGAACCATAAAAAATCAAGAGTCTGAGGCTTAAAACACGGAGCCACCCCGGCACCCCAGACCCTTTAATATTAATATGTATTATGCATATGCAGGAATAGGACATTGTATTCAGGATTTTCAATGTTCCCCCCAAATTTATTTACTCCCAGATCCGGTTTTGCCCACAAAGTACCTATTCATATCTGCAACTTGTGTTTGAGAAATCTCCTGGAACAGAGTTTGAGAAATCCTGATGCAGAGAGAAGAGACACGGTAAAATTAAGATCCTGAATCTACACATATTCCTTTAAAACGAGCTGATGTCCAGACACAGCATTAGGACTGGACTCTATTCACTATTTTGGGTTGACGTCCATCACGATGCATCTCTCATTCCTGTCCCTCCGCGGCCCCACCGTATATTCCTTCACAACTGCAGCTACAAAACGGGCTATATTACAGCCGAAAACAGCTGTTTTTTGACTTTTTCTAAGCATAAGAACACACTTTAAAAATGAATTCTTATATAAAATGCTATAATCTCTGTGTATAACAGATAAAAAGAGCTTCTCATACCTATAAATGTGTTTTAGACATCTACACTTAAATTGTCAGGATAATTAATACAAATAATAACAAATTTCTCACTGGGAGCTGTGAACATTAATAGGCATCTTACATCATCCTCAGCAGGTAATTGATTTTTGTTTTGTTTCAGATATAAACATATTTTTTTATTTTTAATGTTTGTTTATTTTTAAAATTTTTAATGTTAATTTATTTTTGAGAGAGAGAGAGAGCGCACAAGCAGGGGAGGGTCAGAGAGAGAAGGAGACACAGAATCCAAAGCAGGCTCCAGGCTGTGAGCACAGAGCCCAACTGAGCCGCCCAGGTGCCCCACAGGGCTTGAACTCACAAATCATGAGATCATGACTGAGCTGAAGTCTACCGCTTACCAACTGAGCCACCCAGTTGCCCCTATAAACATATTTTAAAACATGACTTAAACATATAAGTAATTGTATGTGGTAACAGAACTTTTTATGTATTTTGTTTTATCATTTTTTTAGTAGTTGACAACTTACTTGACAAGATACTCTTTTTAAATTTTTTAATATTTATTTATTTTTCAGAGAAAGAGACAGCATGAGCGGGGGAGGGAAAAAAGAGAGGGAGACACAGAATCTGAAGCAGCTCCAGGCTCTGAGGTGTCAGCAAAGAATCCTATGCGGGGCTCGAACTCATGAACCGCGAGATCATAGCCTGAGCCAAAGTCGGTTGCTTAACCACCTGAGCTGCCCAGGTGCCCCACAAAATTACCAGATACTCTTAAGTTAAGCAGACTTAGGAAAAACTTCATGTCAAAATTAGTTGATATAAACTGAGATTTCCACTTCCAGTCAAGATGCAGTAAAAGGGACCAGATTTATCTTTTATACATAATAAAAAAACACAGATGAAATATGGGAAACAACGGTTTTCCATCAGTGGACATCAGGCAGCACAAGAGAGGGAAGCAGACAACTTGAGGCCCACAGGTGCCCCAGCAAAGGGCCCTGAGGGAGTTTCTAGGTTGCAGCTCAGAGAGGGGGATCCCAGGTGGGTCCCAGCAGTCTCCCAGACAGGAGCCAGACCTGGGGGTCTAGGCAGGCCATGGTAGCTGAAGTTCACAGAGCAGAGGACCAAGGAGGAGAGAGCTGGACAGAGAAAGAGTTGAAGCAATCTGCCGAGGGTCCCCTTGATTCTTTAGGGAAGTACTGACCAGCACGTATGTAGAGGAAGCTACCCCAGGACCTCACATGAGACTGGAAACAGAGGCATATCTTATTTTACTGTGCTTTGCGTCTCTCGGTGCTATTTTTCCAACAGCATTTACTCACTTTGCAGCTCTGTGTCACCGTTTGGTAATGCTTACTGTACTTTAAACTTTTTCATTAACATTACGTTTGTTATGGTGATCTGTGGCCAGCAACTATGACGTGCTGAAAGGTGAAAGGTCAGATGATGGTTAGCATTCTTAGCAATAAAATCTTAAAATTTAGATATGTACGTTGATTTTATAGACATAATGCTATTGCCACTTACTTGACCACAGTATAGTGTAAACATAATTTTTATATGTTCCTTTGATTCTCTTTCTTGTGGTTTTCACCTTATTAAGTGAACCTGTAATATGTTCAAGGCATGTCTGTGGTTTGTGTCTCCCCCAGTCAGAGTAGAAAATCCCCTTAACTCATAGGACATTGGGTAGATAATAAAAGGGTTTTGCCTAAACAAAGGAGCAAAATTTGCCCTAACTTGAAGACTGTTCTGATCCCATCTAATAAAGCGAGCCTCAAAAGAATTAATTTGTTTCCAAGTAATAAACTACATCCCAGAACAAAGACCAAGAATATTTATAAGAATACAAAAATACCCAGCATTCAAAAAGGTAAAATTCAAAATCGTTAGTATCTAGTTACACATTAGCAGGCATACAAAGAAGCAGGCAAGTATGAGCCATGATGAGGAGAAAAATTAATCAATAAAAATGAACCCCAAATGACAAAGATGACAGGATTTATAGACAAAGGGCATAGAAGTGTTATTAAAACTATGTTACAGATGTTACAGATGGTAGAAGAAAGATAGAGCACATTAGAGACTCAGGAAAGATATAAAAATATAGTTTTTAATTTTTATTTATTTATTTTAAAGTTTATTTATTTATTTTGAGGAGGGGGCAGAGAGAGAGAGAGAGAGAGAGTGAGAGAGACAGAATTCCAAGCAGACTCTGCTTTGTCACTGTGAAACCCCATGTGGGGCTTGATCTCATGAACAGTGAGATCATGACCTGAGCCATAATCAAGAGTCAGACACGTAGCCAGCTGAGCCACCAAGGTGCCCCTAAAATGATAATGTTTTTAAAAGACCTAGGTCATATTTCTAAAGATGAAAAGTATAAAATCTGAGATGAAAAATACACTGGAAGGATTAATGGTACATTAGAGGATGGAAAAGGAGAAGTTAGTCAACCCAAAGACAGTAATAGAAACTAAATAAAAGGAAACAAACAAACAAAGTCCAAAAAAAGATACAAAGCATCAGGACAGCTTTAATCAGCCTAATGTTCATGTAATTAGAATCCTGGAATAAGAAGAGCTGGAGTAATGAATTACCAGTTGAAGAAATAATGACCAAAATTTTTCCAAATTTGATGGAAACCATAAACCCACAGATCTAAGATCAAAACCTCCATGGGGCACCTGTGTAGCTCAGTTGGTTGAGTGTCCGACTCTGACTTCAGCTTAGGTCATGATCGCACAGTCGTGAGATTGAGCCCTGGGTTGGGCTCTAGGCTGGGCATGGAGCCTGCTTAAGATTTTCTCTCCCCCTCTTCCTCTCTCCCCTGCTCACACTCTCTCTCAAACAAACAAGCAAAAGCACAAACAAACAAACAAAACACCTCCAAATACTAGAAGCATGAAGAAACTACGCTAAGGCACATCAAAATCAAATTGCTTAAACCCAGTTTTACAGAGAAAAATCTTAAAAGCAGCCTGAGAACCAGGAAGTGGAAGAAGGCCCAGCCCCAACTCAGGAAAGTGCAGTCGGCATCACACCACCTCCCAAGGCCCTTTGCTTTTATCCAGGCTAAGATATGACCCTTTGCGTTTCCTCCTCAATACTTTTCTCTCCTCAACTGCTGTGCTTTGGTTGGGAGACATTTTACCAAAATCATTATATCAGTCAAGGTCAATCAGAGAAGCAAACCCACTAGATTTTATAGAAGATATTCCTTAAGGCAGGCCGCTGGGGAGGGAAGACAGATGTGAAGTGAGGGAGAGCAAAACCTCGGAAAAACCCACTCACATGAGCTCAAACCCACAAAAATGGATGGGGGTCCTTGTCAGTTCTTGTTGCCTATGACCCTGATGATATGCATGTCCTTCAGAAGCCAACACCCTTCGTCACTGAGCTAACCACACACCCAGGGGTGGGAGATACTGGAGGATAATCCAGGGGATGGTGGGACAGTTTTAGGCCCGACCCCTGCCTCATGCTAACAAAGTGCACCAGAAAAGAGTCAACAAGGTGTGTGAACAAAGGGGCTGCAACTTCACTTACTCCCCAAAGTTTCCTGTAAGAATCTGTCTAGTGGCCCATCTTAACCAGAAACCAATAGGAATGAGATTTCCGGGAAATGTAATCCAATCACATTGACACATGAAAAAGTACCACAGCAATTAAAATAGCATTTGCAGGATAGCAGAGAATTTCAATTATTTTTCTGGTCCTGATAAGGAAAAGTTATGTTATAAGATGGCTGACAGGACAGATAGAGAATTCCAGTCACCGCCCAAAGACTCCCCTTCCGGGTTCTTCTTCCTGCCCCTCTTGCCACGTGCCAAATTACTAATGTGGAAGCAACAGACTATAAATTGTCCCCCATGCTTATGCTCAGGACTCAGACCTCTGGAGAGTGATCTCCTCTGAGCCCACCAGTGTGAAATAAACCTCCTTCCAAGATCTCCAAGTGCCACTTGGTTCTTGTGTCAGGTGCTCCAGATCAGGTTCCATAACAGTCCTAGTTAGAACTGATAATGAAAAACGCGTCCTTGACGCGCCCTTGGTCCATCGAAGCTTATTGCATAATGAATTATTCTATAGTCACCTTTCTTTGTATTTAGAAATCCTGCAAGAGGGGTGCTTGGGTGGCTCAGTTGTTTAAGCATCTGACTTCAGCTCAAGTCAGGGTCTCTCAGTTTAGGAATTTGAGCCCCTCATCAGGCCCTGTGTAGACAGCTCAGAGCCTGGAGCCTGCTTCAGATCTGTGTCTCCCTCTCTTCCTTTCTCCCACTCATGCTCTGTCTCTCTCTCTCAAAATAAATAAAAACATTTAAAAATTTTTTTAAAGAAATCCTGCAAGAAAACTGCTGAATTAACCAGGTTCAAGTGGCTCATGCTGCCTTCTAAATGGAGAGACCACACACTGGATAAAAAGACTTTATTATTATTATTATTATTATTATTATCATTATTATTTTAATTTACATCCAAGTTAGTTAACATATAGTGTAATAATGATTTCAAGAGTAGAATCCAGTGATTCGTACCCTACATATAATACCTAAGGCTCATCCCAACAAGTGTCCTCCCCAATGCCCCTTGCCCATTTACCCCATCTCCCCACCCACAACCCCTCCAGCAACCCTCAGTTTGCTCTCTGTATTTAAGAGTCTCTTAGGTTTTGTCTCTCTCTATGTTTTTATATTATTTTTGCTTCCCTTCCCTTTGTTAATCTGTTTTGTATCTTAAATTCCACATGAGTGAAATCATATTATATTTGTTTTTCTCTCACTTACTAATTTCGCTTAGCATAATATACACTAGTTCCATCCATGTTGTTGCAAATGTCAAGATTTCATTCTTTTTGATCTTTCTAGCCTTTGTTGATTTGGGTCTTTTTTGTTTTGTTTTGTTTTGTTTTGTCTTTTCTTCCCTAAAAGTCCCCCTTAAAATGTCTTGCAGGGCTGGTAAGTGGTTACGAACTCCTTTAGTTTTTGTTTGTGTGAGGAACTCTTTATCTCTCCTATTTTGAATGACAGCTTTGCTGGATAAAGAATTCTTGGCTGCTATTTTTCCAGTTCAGCACGTTGAATATATCCTGCCACTCCTTTCTGGCCTGCCAGGTTTCTGTCGATAGGTCTGCTGAAACATTATCTGTCTTCCCTTGTAGGTTAAGGCCTTTATTTCTTTCGCTGCTTTCATAATCCTTTCCTTGTCTGTGTTTTTTTTTGTGAATTTGACTATCATATGCCTTGTTGATGGTTGGTTTTTGCTGAATCTAATGGGAGTTCTCTGTGCTTCTTGGATTTTGATGTTTGTGTCCTTCCCCAGTTAGGAAAGTTTTCCACTATGATTTGCTCACATAAATCTTCTACCCCTTTTTCTCTCTCTTCATCTTCTTGGACTCCTATGATTCGGATGTTATTCCTTTTTAAATTTTTTTTAATGTTCTTATTCATTTTTGAGAGAGAGAGAGAGAGAGAGAGAGAGAGACAGCATGAGCAGGAGAGGGTCAGAGAGAGAGGGAGACACAGAATCTGAACACAGGCTCCAGGCTCTGATCTAGCTGTCAGCACAGAGCCTGACGTGGGGCTCGAACCCACAAACTGTGAGATCATGACCTGAGCCGAAGTTGGACACTTAACCTACTGAGCCACCCAGGCGCCCCTGTTATTCCTTTTTCATAAGTCACTGATTTCTCTAATTCTTGGATCATGCTCTTTTGCCTTAGTTTCCCTCTTTTTCCTGCTTCATTATTCTTCATAATTTTGTCTTCTTTTTTAAAAAAGACTTTAATATTTTTATTTATTTTTGAGAGAGAGAGAGAGGGAGAGAGAGAGAGAGAGAAGAGAGAATGAGCAGGGGAGGGGCAGAGAGAGAAGAAGACACAGAAGCTGAAGAAAGCTCCAGGCTCTGAGCTGGTAGCACAGAGCCTGATGCGGGGTTTGAACTCGTGAACCTCGAGATCATGACCTGAGCTAAAGTTGGACACTTAACCGACTGAGCCACCCAGACGTCCCTCCATAATTTTCTCTTCTATATCACTGATTCGCTACTCTGCTTCGTCCATCCTTGCTGCTGTGGCAGCCATTCGAGATTGCATCTCAGTTATACCATTTTTAATTTCACCCTGACTAGATTTCACTTCTTTTATCTCCACAGAAAGGGATTCTATGCTTTTTTTCAACCCCAGCTAGTATTCTTTAAAAATCTTTTTTAATGTTTATTTTACTTTTTGAGAGAGAGAAACAGAATGTGAGTGGGGAAGGAGCAGAAAGAGAGGGAAGCACAGAATCCAAAGAAGGCTCCAGGCTCTGAGCTGTCAGCACAGAGCCCAACGGGAGGTTTGAACTCACAAACCATGAGATCATGACCTGAGCCAAAGTCAGACACCCAACCGACTGAGCCACCCAAGTGCCCCATCAACCCCAGCTAGTATTCTTATTATTGTGATTATAAATTCTAGTTCAGACATCTTGCTTATATCTGTGTTTATTATATCCCTGTCTCTCATTTCTTCTTAATCTTTCATTTGGGGTGAATTCCTTCATTCTTTCATTTTGGAGGAAGAAAAAGAATTAATAAAATAAAATTTAAATTTAAAATTTTAAAATTTAAAACAACACAAAAACTCAAATAAAGGAAGCTAGATCCCTAGGTGTGTTTTTGGGATGGTTGTTGAAAGAAGCTTGATAGAATAGAGAAAAATGGGAAAGAAAAGAAAAAAAAGTAAGAAAAAGTTAAAAAATTAAAAAATAGAATAAAATAGAATAAAATGAACTGAAGAGTGTGAAATAGAATTAAAAATTTTACAAAAAAAATAAAAAACAGTAAAAAATTTTTTAAAGGAAAATGAAAATAAAATTTTCTCTTTCTGTATCCAAGGAAAAGAAAAGAAAGGAGAAAAAGAAAAAAATTTTTGAACAAAAGCAAAAACAACAACAACAGCAACAACCCAAATGGAAGAACCAGTACAGAATGAAACATGAATGAAGTTACATCCAGTTTCCCCTAGAACTCAAACTATGAGGCACTCTATAGTCTGTACACAAAGCAGGTGGGCAGAATTGTGGTGGTCTTCTAGGGCATGTGCTTAGAAGCTGCAGTTGGGCAGGGCTTGGTGTAATGGCTCCATTCTCCAGTAGGTGGCACTGCTCAGCTTACTGGGGTGGATCTGTGTAGCATGCGTGAGAGTATATGCGCATGGATGGGGGAGGTGAAAATGGCATCACCCAGCTTCCTAGTTTCTGACACAGGAACCCGTAATCAAGCGCCTCTCCTTTGTCTCTGTCTTCCATCCATTCCCAGCTTTACACAGTCCACGTTCAAACTGTCAGCCTGCCAGGCAGCACGTACCTCCTGGATTTTACCTCACATGGGGTTGTGTTTCCAAACCCCTCTCTTCTGTGGGTCTGTGGCTTGGACCTACTCCGTCCCTCTGGGGGAGGGTGTTACTGAGCAATAGTCAGGTGCCAGCTTGCACCAGAGAATGATCGTGTCGTTGCACTTTGGCAGAGGTTCAGAGATTGTGGCCGGGTGCTGGCTTACCCCAGAAACAGTTCATGTGATGGTGCAGTGGCAAGGATTCAGAGATTATGGCAAATCACAACACACAGCTGGCACCAGGTTTCACTGCACGCATCTCTGTTCCAATACGAGCAAACGTGGCTGCTCTCTGAGGGCCGCTGGGATCTTTGCCTGTGAGGAGGCCATAGGGCCTTTACAAAATGCCCTCCAAGCAGGGGAACCACTTCTCCCTGTTTGGCCCACAGACCCCCTTGGACCTTCCTGGAGATTCACCCTTCCTCCCCACTGGAGCCCCGCCAGCTATTGAGCTCTGAAATTTCCAACTCCACGCTCCCCTGTTTATAGAATCCTAATGGTATTGAAACCCTCTCCTTTCTCCCCATCAATGGTGTTAGGAAACAGATTTCTTATTCAGTCTGTTATGAGTGTTTCCACTCTTTCTCTTTCTCTCCAGCTACTTTTGCGGGGAGTGCATTTCTTATACTTTCTATGTCCTCTATCTACAAAAACAGCTTTCTACCCTCCACAGCTTCTCTCTCCCACAGTTCACCTCTCTGCACCTTGTACCTACCTAGTTCTGTGGCTCAAGTTATGCGGATTGTTGTGTGAATCCTCAGATAAATTTCCTAGGTGTTCAAAACAGTTTCATGCTGATCTTCTGCATTTCAGGGGTGACAGAAGCTGAGAACTTCCATGCTTCTCTGCCATCTTGGCCCCCTCTGCATAAAAAGATTTATAACAATACAAACTACTAAATAATGCTTAAGAAAGACTCCATCTTGAGAAATCCCCCCTCAATACTTGAGGTCACAGGAGAGGGGTAAGGGTATCTTCTCTCAGAAAGAAAGATGTGGGCAAACTGTAGGAAAAGCCAGAATGGAATTAGGTAGTTAATGAACTTGAATCCTGGCTGCCTCTAAAGAATGATTTTCCAAACATGAGCTGTTGAGGTTAATTTAGCATGATGTTGAAAAGAGCTCACTCGATGACAAAATAAGAGGAAGCAAAGTCTTTCCTGAGGGTGGCCCAGAGATCGTTTCCCTGGTGAAGGAAAGATCTGGAAACAGCTGGAATTAGAACCTCAGAATGTTTCCATAGTACTAAAAATTGGTGAGAATGGCTGCCATGGTTCTTCACAGACATAGAGGAAAGGGGCTCCATTTGTGAGAGCCAGAAAAACTTGAAATAGTCTCTAGTGAATAACAATGTAGAGTGATCGTTAGTGGTCTAAGGGGAGCAATACAGAATCTGGAAATAGGCCCACAGTGGAGAGCAGCTGGCAATAGAAGAGGGGTGGGACTTCTCTTTAAGAATAGGGCTTCTGTAAACAGAGTAGGAAACACATACACACATCATCATCACCACCACCATCACCACCACCGCCATCACCACCCAACTACCATCACCACCACCACCACCACCACCACCACCCAACTACCATTACCACCACCATCACCACCACCACCACCCAACTACAATCACCACCGCCATCACCGCCAACACCACCACCATCACCACCATCACCACTACCATCACCATCACCATCACCACCACCACCATTACTTCTGTTTAAGGGAGAAGGGACACTATAACAAGGGTGTCCAAGTTCTAAGTATTGACAATACTGAGCACTTCTCTTTCTATTTTGATTCTCTTCATTAAAAAGATTTAAAAAGTCATAAAGATGGAGCCTGTATAAACCTGCATTAGTTTATGCAAGGGTCATTGAGTTTACAAGAGATCCAAGGACCCTTAGCAGGTTTTGAACTAATGGAACTGAAGTGTAATCTTACCTTCCAAACTCCAAACTCCAAACTCTGAATATATCTGCACTTTCGATTTATTTTCCCTGGGAGATTTAGGGACTATGATTTCGGCCCCAACTTCCTGTTCTCTGTAATAATGGCAGACATACCATTTTCATCCTTGCAACACTCCTGTGGAGTAATCAGGGAATGGGGTTCTGAGCACTCTTCGGCTGATCAAAGCAGCCATGGAGGAGTAGTCTGCATGATGGAGGAGTCTCAGATCATCAACCAGCATCAATCAGGAAGCATAGAAAGCCCACCACGTTCACATCATTATGGATTGGAAGCCTGCACTTAACATGCGCAATGAATTCTGCCTGTTGACATAATTGCCGTTGCCCAGAAATCACTAATGATTTCTCAGGATGAGGAAACTGTAGTAAGATATGTGATGCCTGTTTATGGATAATTGAAGATAAATGAGATTTTTACTGACATTCATCAAGTATCAAATCATGGGCAGGTCATTTGTAGGCATAACTACATCAGTGCTTGGGTTTCACTTCAATTCTCCAGAGAAAAGGTGTGATTATGAAGAGCCATGGCTTTTCACTGCTCTGGCAAATCCCAGAGAGTTGCAAAAATATGTGAACTAGAAGTATTCTTTTTTCTTTCTTTTTCTTTTTTCTTTTTTTGTCCTCTGTGCTTAAAACTATGATTGGCTCTTGACATTTGGCTTGTTAAAGAATGTCAAACGTTATGATTATCTAACAGTCTTCATCAAGCCAACAGTTTGTAATTCGTCTTACATCAGTTTCCTAATGAATGTGTAACGTAAGTAAATCACCGTTCCATTGAAACTGCCTTGCTTCCCCATTTTCCCAATTCTGCACTCCGGCAAGTATAAAGATGTACTTTGTTCATGTTCACTAATTGTGGTAGATTCGATTATTGGCCCCAATTGTTTATCCTTCCCTGAATCTATACTTTTTGCCATGTTAATACGCAGCTCTTTTCACTAAAGATTGTACACTTTCCCCAATCCATAACTTTAGGCTTGATCATGTAATTTCCTTTGCCTAATTGAATGGGGGCAAAGTGATAATTTGCTAAATCTTTTTTTTGGTTTTTTCTTTTGAGAGAAACAATGAGCAAATGGAGGGGGGAGGCAGAGAGAGAGAGAGAGAGAGAGAGAGAGAGAGAGAGAGAGAGAGTCAGTCGCAAGCAGGCTCTACACAGCCAGCACAGAGCCTGATACAAACCGGGCTCACAAACCGTGTGAGATCGTGACCTGAGCCAACATCAAGATTTGGACACTTAACTGACTGAGCCACCTTGGCTCCCCTATAGTTTGCTAACTCTATGTATAAACTTTAAGAGGTTACATATGTTTTTCTTTTCTCTATTGGGTTTCTGCCACTGCCATGAAGGGAACATGCCCCAAGTCACCTGCTAGTCCAAGGACGATGAGAGACAGGTGGGGCAGAGCTGAACCCCACTTGCAGCTCATAGCCAAACTCATCTGAGCCAAGCATAGATTAACATCCCCCCCAACTGGCCCACAGATTCCAAGCAAGATTCTTGTTTTAAACCATTGAGTTTGCAGATGGTTTATTCAGTAGCAAAGCTAACTGATCAATCATTTCTTGAGCGCCTACAGTATTCTAGAGATGGGTTAGGAACAGGGCAGTCAGAGATATGCAAAATGTAGGTTTTTGCCCTTAAGGGAAGTCTAGTCTCACCTGGAGGTTCTGCCATTTCGCAACAAGATACCTCTCTGAGTGGAAGGAGGTTACAGAGTCTTAGGCTCTCAGACTCCAGCTTCAAGTCCTGCTTTATTTCATCACCCAGAAGTATTAATGTAAACAGTGACAGCGACAGTGCCAATAGAAAAATCTAGTAAAAGACTTAAGAGAATTCTTATTCCCTTATTAAAAGGGAATTCTTAATAAATTCTTATTAAAGGGCTTTAGTTCAAACATTTCCAAGAATGTTTATAGATTACATAGATAGATGACACAGATAGGGATAGACACATTTTTTTTTATTTACAAAAAAACATTCACCAAAAGATCTCTTTAAATCTAAGGTTCTCAAAAAGTTCCATAAGACTCATGATTGGAAGGGAGGATTTTATTTTCTTTTTGAATTCAGAATCCTCAAGGATTCTGATTCAGTAGGTCTGGGATGGGGCGCCCCAGTCTGGATTTTCCTTGCCCCTTTCTCCTTTTTGCCCCTCCAATTATGATGCTATAGGTCTACAGACCACTACTTGAGAATTTCTGCTCAAAATGACAAGCTTCTTGGGACATTCAAAACATATTATGACATGAATTTATATGGACTCTGTCTCAGGTTTCTTATTGGCAGAGCTTGGCCAGTTCCTAAACTTCTGGAAGCCTCCCTGCTCCATTCTACCTATCATCTCACCTTATTTCCTGATGCCTACCTCTTGACCAGATCAGCCTGGATTCTAGATACTGCTCTGCACTTGGTAGGTGCTCAACTAGCATTTTTTGAATGATCCGTATGCTTGTCACTTACCTGGACCCAGGCCCCTGCCAGCTCCTCCTTGTCCACCTGACTCCTATAGATCTATCACTGGCCTGATGATGGAAGTTGTCCTGGCCCTTACCCATCCGTCTCTTCATTCTGAATCCTCCTCTTTCCTTCATCCCCTCCCCCAACAATTTGTCTTCATGGATCACTAACACTCAGGGCTGACAATCCCTAAGCTTTATGTTTATTGGGACCTAGTGCAGCTGGAAGATCAGACCCCAGACAAGACCTTTTGTTATCATTAAGACTGGCCTGAACTCCCACAGTTTCGGCACATCTGAAGGAGGAAGAAAGATGGAGGAAGCAGAAAACTGGTTTGTGTCTATAAATAATGACTGGCCTCCTGGGACCAGGCCAAGGCAAAACAGAATCAAATGCCATTCCAGAAATGTCAACAGTCCCAGGGAAGCAGGCAAGTTTACAATGCGCATCTAAGTCATTTAGAATCACTGAAGTACAGTCCAGAATATGCAGCTGATTTCTGTTTAATAGGTATCAATAAATAATCCCAACACACAGCAAAATTACAAGTCTGCACTGCCATCTGGAGCTTGATGTTGCAGGCTGATTAGAAACCAGCCACCTGATGTCATTCTATTTCTCCCTTGCCTGTTATAAAAGGATTTTGCAATATCTCAGAGCATGAGAGAAGTGAAGAAACACCTAAGTGACAGTGAGGTTCCAGTTTGGCCTGCATGTTTAGGAGTTGCTCTTGGACACGGAACAGGAATTGGGTTTGGTTTGGTAAACGAAATTCTTTATTTAATGGCCCCGCGACACTGGGATCCCGCCTGTTTAGATCCTGCTTCACATTAATTATTAAACTCAATGCCATTTTGAGAACAAATATAAAGAGCTTATGGACTGACATCCTTCACCCAGTAAATAGGTGGGCGAAGACTGGCACACAATTCAACTGTGACCAATCAAATGACAGTTTGAATTCATTCAGGAAAGCTGCCATCTAGAGGGATCCTATGGTGAATTCTTTTGTAAAACCAAAGATCCTCTTAAAGTATATAAATGATAATTATCTTATTTATTTATTTAGATCAATGCAAGTTTCTTGTGAGTGCACACAACACTTTTCTGTAACTCTCTGTAGGCACATGTTGCTTTCTATTTGCTCTGGCCCTTGGATTCACCTGACTGTGCCCTGGCTTGTGTATTCCCTCTTTTGGTCATATCAGGGCCTTCCTGATATTTGAGTTCTGTGAGCATCTTTCTCCTGCCCTGAGCAAAGTAGGCACTTGTGTTTGTTACTGGGGTGAATATCTGGAGAGCACAATTTATGTTGTTTATTACATCAGCCAGCATACATGACTCTCTTTGCTACCAAGAAGCAACAACATTGAAAACATGAATCAGCCTTGAAAAGGTTTTACTGCATCCAGTGATGGTGTTATCAAAATGGCATTGCCCTGGATTTGAGAGGGCAGCTACCATTTTCTCTTGTAAAATCTCTCTCTGTGTCATTGTCGGAAAAGGAATCTGATATTGTGCAGAACAAGGGTTTAAACATTTAGTGTTCTTTGTGTTATTACGTCCTCAAAGTCATTTACCATTTCATTAGCACAAATAACATGTAACGATTTCCTGCCGTCTGGTAAGCCTGAATTTTCTCACAAACCTTTATTGTCTATCACCTGATAGCATATCATTGCAAAAGGTGAAATGAAATGGTATCATTCATGGCAAAGGGTTTTAAAGCAGAGCTGGGAGGCCATTAAGAAGCAGTATGCAAGTCCTCACCAGCGTAGCCATGAACTTTTGAACTGAGCCAACCACAAATATTCCAAGGACTCAGCCTGAAAACCTGCAATCTGTATAGTAAGAGACTGCTTTGTGAGAACCTTAATAAACCAATGATCTTCAGCCAAGATTAATCTTCTGCCACCAACACCAATCAAAATTTTTTTGTAAACAACATATACGAGCACCCCTTTTTGTTTTTTAAAACTCTTGACTTTCGTTTTGGGGTGGGGAGGCACAAGTTGGATTTCTGCCCAAACCTCTACTCCCCAAATTGCAATTCTGAGGCCCTAGAGAAATACTTTTGTTTTTATTTAACTCAGTTAACATCATGGATTGTGTCAACTCCTTTATGAAATTAAAAAAAAAATTTTTTTTAACTCCTTAAAGTCATGGACTTCTTAGGGTTTTTGTTTTTTATTACATGGACTATCATGGTTCTGTGTGAAAAATAGACACTCAAGGAATAAATGCATGGACTTCATTGGAGATAGACTATGGAAGAAAACATGCTACAGATGATTTTTTATTTAATTGTTGCAAACCACCTGGATGACATTTTCAGCGCCACTGAGAGAAGACACGCATTCTAGTTCTTGGTCATGTAACACACCCTTAACATATTCTTGCATAGTAAGAAAGAGTATTAGGGAGCACTCCCTAAGTAGTGTCATCGAGAAGCTAACACTTGAGCAAACATGTCTGTGCTGACAGTCACGAGGCAGTTAGTGTTGGGAGACAATTCTCCATGGGTCTGTCACATTTCCACATGTTTTGAGAGCAGAGGCCTTTCTTCTGGACTATCTTTTCCAGAGTATTTGTGTGGTAAACAGCCTTAGAAAAGAGTTAATGTCTCTTGGGAAAAAGGGCAGGTTTTCTCACAGCCTTGGAAGATAGAGATGAGCAATATTACTTGTTAATACAATAAAATGCTTATATAGTTGTCATTTGTCACAAACATGGAAAGCCATGACAGAGGGCCCTGAGGATCCATAAGGCCTACTCCTGGGGGTCTTAAGGGCACCCTACATGGTTTTCACGTTTCCATAGGTAGATGGAAGGTGAGGAGGTGAGGCATACCAGATGCAGCTAATGGACTGGTCACGAGGAATTCTCAATCATCTTTGAGTCCTCAAAACTGTGAAAGTGTCTGTTCTTGGCAGACTTTCATTAAATGTTCTGTTCCTTCTCCCCCTCCTTCAAAACAATCTTCTCCCTCATGTCTTTCCTTTCATCAAACCCATTTTTCTCTCTCTTCCCTTTAGTTTCTTTTCTCCCCCTTCAATTTCTTTAATGAAAAACATCGTTTTTCACTCTCCAGTTATATTTAGGACTTAAAATAATTTTGGAAGAGGTAACACTTAAATCTAAATTTACATTAAGAAATGAAATATCAATAAAAATACATTTCAAAAACTCACTTTTATGTAAAAGGCCACTGAGAAAAAAAGGTGGGGAGGGGATTTCAAGAGAGAAGGGGTACAGAAAAAACAATTTGACCTCATCCATTCTTCATTCTTACTGCTAAAACATGATCTAAGAGACCTAACCTATCAGAAAGCTCACAGAAAAGCATATTTGCCAACAAAAGTTCCTAAGTTTATATCCATCCCAGAGTATGTTTTAAAATTTAACTAGCATGGGACACCCGGTGGGCTCAGTTGGTTAAGCGTCCAACTCCTGATTTTGGCTCAAGTCATTATCTAACAGTTCATGGGCTTGAGCCCCATGTTGGGGTCCACACTGTCAGTGTGGAGCCTGCTTGGGATTCTCTCTCTGCCCCTCCCCCTACTCATGCTCTCTGTCAAAATAAACATTTAAAAAATATATAAGATAAATTTCAACCAGCCCATTAAAAAATTCTCAGAGTCAGTAGTTATCAGGGAAATGCAAGTTAAAACCACATGAGCTCTTCTAAAAAAAAACAAAGCTCCACAATGATATAGGTCTACCCAGCCAGTAGAATGTCTCAAGCTAGAAGACTGACAAAACCAAGAGTTGGTAGGATGTGGAACAACTGAACTCTCACACATTGCTAGTGGGAATGCAAAATGGTACAGCCACTTTAGGAAGCAGAATGACAATATCTTGTGAAATTAAACATACATTTTCCATGTGACCCACCAGTCCAACTCTTAACTTTCTCCCAAGAGAAATGAAATATATCCATGTAAATATTTGATCATGAAGGTTCATATCAGCATTATTCAAAACCAAGACAGGTAAAAACTATAATCAAAAACAAAGATATCTGCTTTCACCACTTCTATTCAACACGGTATTGGAAGTTCTAGCCAGAGAAATAAGGCAAGTAAAAGAAATAAAAGCCATTCAAATTGGAAAAGAAGAAATAAACATACCTCTAGTCATAGATGATATGATATATAGAAAAACCTAAAGATTACATGCAAACCTATTAGCACTAATAAATGAATTCAGTAAAGTTGCACGATACAAAATTAACAGACAATAATCAGTTGCATCTCTATACCCTGACAATGAACAACCCAAAAAATAAATTAAGAAAACAGTCTCATTTACAATAGTATCTAAAAGAATAAAATTGGTATAAATATAATCAAAGAAGCAAAAGGCTTGTATACCAAAAACTACAAATCATTGCTGAAAGACATTAAAGTACACACAAATAAATGGTAAAACATCCCATGTTCATGGATTGGAAGACTGTAAAGATTGTTAAGGTCACAATACAATCCAAAATGATCTACATAGTTTTCATAGGATTCAAAGCAACCTATCAAAATCTCAATAGTATTTTTTTCAGAAACAGTAAAGGCTATCCTAAAATTCATATGGAATTTCAAGTGTGCTTGCTTCAGCAGCACATATACACATGGACTTTAAAGGGGTCCTGAAGAGTTAAGATATTCTTGACAAAGAAAAAAATTAGAGGACTCACACTTGCTGATTTCAAAACTCATTCTAAAGCAATAGAGATATTTAAGTGTGGCACTTAAATAAGGACACATATAAACCAATGGAATAGAGTCCAGTAATAAACCCAAATGTATGGTCCACTGGTTTTTGACAACGATGTGAAGACTACTGAAAGAGGGAAGGGCAGTCTTTTCAACGAATGGTGCCGGGAAAACTGGACATCCACGTGCAAAAGAATGAAGTTGGACTTTTTTTTGCATACCCTCTTTATACTACATTAAAAAAGTAACTCAGAATAGATTAAAGACTTAAATATAAGACCTGAAATGTAAAACTCTTAGAAGATAACAGCAGAAAATCTTTACGACATTAGTTCTGTCATGATTCTTGGATGTGACAGGCAACCAAAGAAAAATGGATAAATTGGACTTTGTCAAAGTTAGAAACTTGTGTGCATCAAAGGACACCATCAAGGGAGCAGAAAGACACCCCAAAGAATGGGAAAAATATTTTCAAATCATATATATTAAGGGTTTAATATGCAGAAAGAATTCTTACAACAAAAAGATAAACTACCTACTTTAAAAATGGGCAAAAGACTTGAATAGACATGTGTCCAAAGAAGGCATGCAAATGGCTAACAAGCACATGAAAAAATGCTCAACATCACTAGCTTTTAGGGAAATGCAAATCAAACCACAACCACAAACTTCACACCCATTATAATGCTATTATAAAAACACACACACACAAAAGTAAACACACACACACACACACACACACACACACACACATACACACACACACAGCAAAAACCCAAAACAGAAAATAAAAATTGTCAGTGAGGATGTGGAGAAAGTAGAGCCCCTAAGGGTATTGGTGGGAATGTAAAATGGTGCGTCCCTTGTGGAAACCAGTTTGGCAGTTCCTCAGAAAGTTTAACATAGAAATACCATATGATCCAGCAACTCCATTTCAACTCCTATACCCAATAGAATTGAAAGCAGGGGCTCGAACAGATCCTTGTACACCAAGGTTCATAGCAGCATAATTCATAATAGCCAATTAGTGGAAATAACCCAAATGTCAATGAACAGATGAACAGGTAAATAAAATATGATGGATATGAGCAATGGAATAGTATTCAGCCTTAAAAAATGAGAATCTGAGACATGATACCACATGGGTGAACACTGAGCACATTATGCTACAAGAAATAAATCAGTCACAAAAGGTCAAATCGTTTGCAATTCTACTTTATTTGAGGTGCCTAGCATAGTCACATTCATAGAAACAGGCTCAGAGGAGCAGAGAATGGAGAATTAGCATCTTATGCATAAAGAGTTTCTTTTGGAGGAAGATGAAAAAGTTCTGGAGATGGATGGTGGTGGTGGCACAGTACTGTGAGTCTACTTAAGGTCACCAAAGTATAGATTTTAAAACAGTTAAAATGGTAAATTTTATGTTATTTATATAGACACTTAAGCAAAAGCTACCTACAATCCAAATGTTTATCAGCTTGTGAATGGATAAACAAATTGTGCCTATCTATTCTTTGGAAGACTATTCAGCAATGAAAGTAGATGATACTACTTACTCAGAAACATGGATGGGCTCAAAAGTATTCAAGAGGTGACACACAAAAGACTCAAGCAGTGGGATTCCATTCATGTGAACTTCTAAAACAGGCGAAGCTAAAGAGACAGAAGGAAGGTCAGTGGTGAAACCTTCGCGGGGTCTGGGAAAGAGGATTGATGGTGGAGTCGTGGTGAAACTTGATAGAGAGATGGAACTCATCTATATCTTGAGTGCCGTAAAGGTCTGTCTCTGCATACACACACGAAACGTCACCAAACACTTAAAATCAGTTGATTTTTTAATGCAAATATATCTCAGTAAAGCTATTTTAAAAGTATAATCCTTAAAAAATTGTGCTAGCAATGACAGAAATTTAATGGTCAGGTAGATCACTTGTGTCATAATGACTTTAGAAACATATGTCCAGTTCTTCCATGGTGCATCTTCTAGAACAAGGGTTATTCAATACCATGGGTTATTGTCCAATGGTCGGCTGACTCTTTAGCCCTTTTCCCAATTATTCTAGATGTTTGTGATACACTAATGAGTAAACGAGTATATGTATCAGTTAGGATAGATAAATGATTCCAAAATCTCGGTAGCTTCCACCACAAAGGTGCATTGATGACTCATGCCACCTGGCCATTGTTGGTTAACTGTTCTGCCACATACTGCCTTCCCTCCGGGACCCAGCCTATTGGAACAGCCATTATCTGCAACACTGGATGAACAATTGTAGTATTGGTTTTTGAATATTATTCAGTAATGAAAAAGCACAGCATGCTATAAATTCAGAAAAATAAAAAGGATGAACTCAAAAGTACTATTACTAAGTGAAAGAAGTCAAATGCAAAAGACGTCATGGTAGAAAAACACCATAGATCACATGCTGGCTCTAAAACTTCTGCAGAGAAGTGACAATACCTCTGTTCACATGTTATCAGTTAGAGCAAGTCATATAGCAGTGTTGGATGTCAACGAAGCCGTATAACCCTCTCCCAGGGGGGCATCAGAGAATATATTTGAATAAGAATACAATTTATCTGTTATGTACTATAATATTACATAATAATAACAACAATAATAAAAAAAAAACAGAAGGAAATGGGGTTATAGAGAAAAAATAGAACAGAGTAAGGGGGTCAGATGCAATGGTATGGAGCAGAAGGTAGTATTGAAGAGCTCCCAGGGCAGCCCTCAGTAGGAAGCAAAAAGGTGGTGGAGGCGATGGAGTTTGGCCACCCCAAACAGAACCTGGGAAAGAGCACTCCCAGGAGATGCAACATCTAGAGTAAAGGCTTTGTATTCCTTACTGAGGAACAGTAAGGAAACCAGTGTGGCTGGGGTAGAACAGGAGAGCACAGTCAGAGGGGAGGTGACCAAGGCAATAGGGTGGGAACAGACAGACAGGACTTTGTAGTCACCGCAAGGACTTTAGCTTTTGCTCTGGTGAAACAAGGAGCCAATGCACGGTTTCAAGGAGAGAAATAATTGATCTGACTTACGATCTATGTCATATCTTAAAAAGATCACCATGGTTCTTATCCTGGGAACAAAGGCAGGAAGCAGGGAGACCAGGTAGGAGGTCATTGCAAGAATCCGTGCAGGTGATGATGGGGATTTGGGCCAGCAAGTCCAGCTGCGGAGGAGGGGAGAAGTGGTCAGATTTTGGATATTTTTCAAGGTCAGTTCAGGAGGACTTTGCGGGTGTGAGAGAAAGAGGAGGGCAAGGATGCCTCCAAGGGTTTTGCTTGTTTGTTTGTGTGCCTGGGCAACTGGAAGAATGGAGTCACTGTGATTGAAACGGGGAAGGCTCTAGGTTTAGCAGGTCCCGTGTGAAATGAGAGATCAGGTGTTTAACGAAGAACATGTTAAATCTGAAAAGTCTGTGGGCATATAGGCAGATTTCCACACTACTCTGGGTGAAACAGGTCTCACTTTTCCATCGTCTGGTGTCTTGGAAAACCCACTGGAGCCAGAGCCAACAGAAACAGATGGTGATGCTGGCCTTACCACCTGGAAGCTCTTTGACCTTGGGAAGGTCACTAGTACGCTCATCCCTCCTAATCTATGCACTGGGACAATAAAACATGCTCATGGGGATATTATGAGCCTTCGGTGACATAGGTGTATGGCCGGGCTCCATAGACGCAAACATGGGATAGAAAATGGTCTTACTGTTGTAGCTGCTGTGATTCACTGTGGTGGTCTCATCAAAGGGTCCAATTGGCTGCTTTGGGATGAAACACAGCAAATACATTATACCACAGTCTCAGGATCCCAGGTGTGTAAAACCACAATTTGGAAACACTAAAGCTACTGAATGTTTTTCTTCCTTTGATAAGCCGATTTTTTATTCTAACCTAGTCCATTCTGGGATAAATCTCTGTAGAATTCCTTGAGCAACATAGGATCTTTTGGTGACTCATAAGATCAGAAGTTACGTAAAGCCCCATGACAATGCCTGGAAGCTGTCCCGCATCAGCTGGCTTCTGGGGCGGGGGTCCCAGACCCTCAGGACCAGGCAACACTGAGGCTCAGCTCCTGCTTAGCTCCCTGCTCTGTGCCCTGGAGAGCAGCAGAGCACAGATGCGGGGTTAGCCCTAGTGTGGCCTGGACGAGTGGGAAGACACTTTGCGACAGGCCTGGAAGTGAGGAACAACATTCCACGTCACCGTGGGGCCTGAGCCAGCTGCTCACCTTCATGAAGCTGAGGTTGAGGAGGATGACGTGAAACACGGAGTGCATTAGTGTCCGCCACATGGGGGGTGTTCCACAAAGTATAGTTTCCCTTCTCCCTGGTGCTGCCCCCCCCCACCCCAGCTCAGGCACATGGCCTACCCAGTGCTGCCTCTGTCTTTGGGATCATGGGAGTACACAGTGGAAACAGCATCCCCTCCCCTCTGAGGTGTCAACCTAACAAGGCCCCAGAGCATGTTCTTTCTCTCAAAAAACCATTATGAGTTGGTTATCCATGGATAATTTGGATTCTTTTTTAAACTATTACCCAGGTCATATCTCCTTTCCATATATCCCCTTAGTGAAATGAGGCCCCTAAATTTCCCTCTTAAGCATAAAATACTTCCTCCAGTTATTTTGTTTGAAAACTACCTCACTCAAGCCTCCGAGGGTTTCTCTTCATCCAACTGATCTGGGGTTTGGTGACCTGGCCCAGGCTCTGGGTACTTTGGAAGATGCACTTTGGGAAGTGTTCTTCCTTGGTCTTTCTGAGGAGCCAACAGCTGTGACAAGTAGACACGTGGACACCTACCCAGGGTGTTGACATTTCTGGTAGGATATCTTAGCTACTTGTAGCTAATTGATAGCCTAAATTATAAATTCTTCATTAGGATCTTGGAGTCTAGGAGAAAAAACTATTTTCGGGTATTTTGTTGTTTTCTCCAAACCCAGAAAGAGTGAATCTTCACTACTCAGAAAATCTGAAGTTGAATACGGAGGTAAATAACGCAATTTAAGCAATACATTGCCCTAAGGAGGTCATGTCATCATTATCCATGTAACACTCTTATAACATAAAATATGAAGGAGAAAAATGCTTTCCTATTTGCTTATGACGACTGAAATAATCCTAGTGGCCTCCGGTGAACAGCATCTTCTCCAGTGACTACATCAGCACACTTCTGGGGATTCTGGAATGGATTTACTGCTTTCTCTGAAAACCGGGGCATGACCTGCTTCATACAATGTTGTTTGGATCGGAGTGCGCGGGAATGAAAAATAATAATTTCCAATGCTAAAAGCCAGCAGCCTTGGTGTACAATTTTGCTCCCGGAGTGTTGAGATGGAAACAACACATGGATTTGTCTGGTGTTGTCTCTTGTGTGATTGAAAAAGGGTAGATAATGTGGGTTTTTATCTCTCCCGACCCACGAGAAATAAACACTGCCATTTTCGCTGCAGCCACCTGTTGGGGACAAATTGTGTGCCCTGCCTCACATCCTCTTTGTCTTTCTCTTACTCCAGCCACTGCTATAGCAACCAGCATCGAACAGATGTAACCTGGCAACACTTCCTGTCTGCTGGCTCCACCGCATGGAGCCAGCCCAGCGCTCCCACGGGCATCGCCTGCATGTACATGGGACTCAATGCCCCAAGAGACAACCCTTGAACAGGGGGAGGAGGGCACTGGTGAATAAAGACTCCTCTCACACTTTGAGTGCTTGGTTACATATATTAAGACACATATATTAAGTAGCCTGTCATAGATTATCAAGGGACCAAGTCATTTACCAAAGAACCATTGTATTTAAAAAAAAAAAAAAAAAAAAGGAAAATCTTTCCGAAAAAAGAAATTCTGAAATCTTATTTCTCTAGGTTTTCAAATCTTTATTGCATATATTTTCCCAAGCAGAAGGCAGGAGTAACAGAGGCCTGGGGGTTGGACGTAAGCCCTAGTGGCTACAATTTCGTGAGCCAATGAATGAGCTTAACGGATTTTGCTCTCTTTGGTAATGCTAGCTCCGTTTCAGAAGGGAAGTTCTATGCCAATTTAGTTCTTTTTGTATTTTGTCTCCTTCAAATGTGTGACAAGTAGATCTGACGAACTCCTCTCCTTGTTAGACATGCCAATTAGGATCAGTTTTAATCTTTTAATTGATTGACGTTCTGTAAGCACAAGTCAAATAAGAGTGGGAAAGGAAATGTATTTCAAAACATTTTTTTAACATTTTTTTAAACTTGGCACAATTCAGGCATATGGAAGAGCATAGAAAATAAGTTCTATAGGACACTATCAAAATGAGACAGTTACTAACACTTGATCTTATTTGCTTGAAACCCACCATTGCCGTAAACAAAAATGCTACCGTTTAATAAACAAAATATCACAGCCCCGCTAAAGTCTCACCCAACGTCCATCCCCTTCTCCTGTCCATCCTCAGGGATAACTCAATTCAGATATCAGTATGTGTCATTCCCATATACGCTTTTGTCTTGCTGCATGGATATGCACCCATAAACAAGAAGTATCCCCTGCATTCCAGCTCTTGTTGCTGTTGACAAGTCTAGTGGTAGTTCTTGGTGAAAAACAAAAAGTCTCTTGTCTTTCCTAAGTTTTCAGATTTTGTCTTTGACTTTGGTGTCTACAATTTCACCACAGTGTAACCCGGTATTTCAGAACAATGTATCAGGTTTGAGACCCACTGTGATTTATAAATCTGAGGATCCGTGTCTAAACATTTCTGGAAAAAAGACCATCTCTTCTCTCCTCAAACAATGCCTCGTTGCCATGGCTGATCTCCCTCTCCTTGAAGTGGCTATTTATTGTGCAAACCTCCATTCTGACTGTCTAGCAGGCACCCGCTTGGGACTCGTGTCCTTTCTCTGCACCAAGCAAAACCCAAGGCCGCTGGTCACCAAGAACCAGTTGCTCTGCTGAGAGACACAGAGACCAACCGAGACCACCGAAGCCGAATTAAGGGCGTCTTTACTACCGGCCGGGACCGCGCCGAGTTAACACAGGCTCTACCCGCGCGGCCCAAGGACTCAGGGCTTCTGTGATCAGCAAGTAGGCAAGCGGGCGGGACAGAAGCGGCGTCGGGCGGCCGTTGTCCGCAGGCCACGAAGGGACCGGGAGAGCAGCCCTCGTCCTGGGACGCAGGACGACGTTGTTCTCCTACACGGGTTAGGGTCGTGGGGGAGTGTCAAGGGAATGGCCACTATCTCCAGGACGAAGTATGCAAACTGTGTCATAAACAACCATTAGCAGGGGACATGAACCCAGGTCTTCTTATGTGTTTTTTTTTTTTTTTTCCCTTGCACCTGAGGATAGTTACGTAGCCCTCCAAGTGTAGACCCAGAAGGTAAACTCTTGGTCAAGATGGAAGGACTGAGGCCAAACTCATGTACAACACAGCGACTAGCACAAGACACGGAATCAGTTATTTTGGTTTCCTTTTGAATCCTGGCCCCTGGGAAATTTTGAAGTATGTTATTAAATTTAATGCTAAAATTATTAAAAATTAAAATTATGCTATTAAAACCATGTTTGTTATATTTTATCCAGTGTTTTTAAAAATTTTTTAATGTTTATTTTTGAGAGAGAGAGTGCAAGCAGGGGAGGAGCACAGAGAGAGGGAGACACAGAATCTGAAGCAGGATCTAGGCTCTGAGCTGTCAGCATAGAGCTGAATGTGGGGTTTGAACTCACGAACGGAGAGATCCTGACCTGAGCTGAAGTTGGACGCTTAACTGACTGAGGCACCCAGGCACCCCTATTTTATCCACTGTTTTTAGTGTTCTAAGTGTTAGGAGGGAGAGAGACTGTAGGTGTGGTTGATATTGCTGGAATTAGCAAGGCCAGGACAACACCTCCTAAAATGTATCTTCTTGCAGATTCCTCTCTCCCTCATGATGTATTGATGACTCTATCAGGGTCTTAATAAAATGCGGTGGCTTGAAACTCAGAAGTTAAGTTTAGGAGTACCTTGGGACAGTATTTACTGATCTGCATATAGCTTATAAACATAAAATGCTGGTATTTCAAGTCAAGGCATCTATCACTTACCTCCTGAAGGACCTTCCTTGGAGCCTGCAGTGATCTTAAGACAGTGCCTCTAGGTGATAACAAGGTTTGATCCCAGAAATTGCTAAGTGATTGGTTGGGGCTAGGTTGGGAGGAGACAAAAGGGCCTCCGATAGGCAGAAGTTTCCCTCCAGCTCACAACCAACCCCCTGAGCAGCGTTATGAGTCTGAGGCTTTGTGTCAGGACTGATGCCAGGCTAGGAAACCAGCTTCAGTAGGAGGCAGCCCAGAAAGTTCCAGGTCGAGAACTCCTCAGACATCCTGGCTGTACTCCAGTGCTAATCACAGTGCCCAGGGTAAGTAGGTGTTCAGAAAGTACTTCCTGAACGCATTGGCAATCTAGTACTTTTCCAGAGGGCTCAAGTGCTCAGGCTGGAGAGGCATGGGGAAGGGGAAGGGGAAGACGAGGGCGAGTTCCAGGCAGGTTTACAATTTGCTGTTGTTAAAGCTACATCTCTTCCGTCCTGAACTTCCCTCCCCCCTCCACACTGCCCCCTGTGTCTGGTGACATCAGAAATGGTCACGGGCATGGATAAGGGGGATTTGGGTTGAGGACAGAATTTGTTTGGGTTTAGGATATAATTGTTATGTGGCTCTTAGTCTCTTCCTAGTACAGTTAAGCGATTCCTACCTGTTCTGGTGTAGGGATGGTCTTCAGAAACCCTCCTACCTGCACTTGTGCCAACCCCACCCACAGGGCCCCACGTGATGGTACGGATGCAGACTGAATGTGCTCAACAGCGCCCCACACAGGCAACACGTAGGGGATGGAAAGAAACCAGGTGGGCCATGTGGGGAGCGGGACACTGGTCTGTGGGACTTGCTCCCGTCATCTGAGGTGGAATACTGTAGGTAGGGGAAGGTCATCACAGAGAATGCAGCCCCAAATGCAGGGGAAAAAATACGGTACCGGTTTCTTCTTCTGGGTTTGGTGATGCTGCGGTAGTGTTGAAACTTGCAATTAGACAAGAAATCCTTGTCTCACTCTAAATAAATCTTCGGTGCCAAATGTTGTACTTACAATTTTCGGTGCCTCAGTAGTACAGGCTTGGGGTGCACAGCCTGGCTCGGGCACAGGGGCTGCCCCGCCCCAGGCGTTCAGGCTGGAGGCGTGAGACAGGGAGACTGGGGAGTGGGGCAGGGGGGTGGGGAGGTGGGTGGGGAGGGAGGCAGGGGGTGGGGAAGCGGGGAGGCGGGGAGGGGCAGGGAGGCGGAAGGACCAAGCCCCCCATGTTGCCATGTTGCGCAGGCCTGTCTCCTTCCTGTCACCTACACTGCGGGCTTCCTGTGACACTATGCTAGCGGACGTCAGCCTGTGTGAACACACAACTTGGTGCGTAAGGGGTACTGTTAGTAATTTGCCAGGATAGTCCCAGGCAAAGTGACCTGGACACAAACCCCCCTGTGCTCCTACTGTGTGTTTTCCAATTCAGGTATGTCCATTGTGTTTTTAGACACACACACTGCTAATGCACACCGAACAGACTACAGTGTAGGGTAAACCTAACTTTTATACGCCCTCGGAAAGCAAACACTTCATTTGACTTGCTTTATTGTGAGAGTCACGTGACTGCAGTAGCTGGAACCCCACCTGCTCTATCTTTGAGGTATGCCTGGATACGTACACACCAATACTATGTAACTATTAAGAGAGAGAGTGAGAGCGAGCGTGCTATATAGACTGATCTGTATCTCCATCTACCTATGTCGGGGGGGATATAGAGAGAGATTTATGTAGAGATTGGTCCACAATCCACACACTTGGATGTGTAAAAATACCAAGTTTTCTCTAACCCAGCTAAGTTTTTGTTTCAAGCACCCCATCACTGTGGCTGGGAGGGTGGGGAGACACCCCTCTGGCCCCTGGATAGGACACTGTGCCGAACTGTGCGCAGAAGTCACCTCTGAGAGGCCTACCGTCCTGGAAGCCTGAGGCTTAGGTGCCTCAGTGCTCCTGCTTCCTGGTGGCCAAGTGGAGGGGAGCTCCCCATACTGCCCACAGTCCGCCGCCAGATACACTGAAGCTGAGGAACCACTTCCCTCCCTCCCAGGACCTGGGGTCCTCGTCTTGGGCTGTACAAGGAATCCTTCTCTCTTTCGATTCCAGCTAAGAGATTGCGTCAGATCCTGAGAGTCTGCTTTCATTTCACTTCTCTGAAAGTCTTATAAATTCCCTGAAGGGCTTTGGTCTTAAAACTCTCAAAACCAGACAGAATTAATTACGGGAGAGATTTCCTACCTTGCCACATTCCTCCTCAGAGTCTGTGAGTAACTGGTTTGGCCAAAGGGAGAAAGGTGAGGGCAGACAAATTCTCAAAATCCAGCCCTGGGCAAGTAGTGCCTGCCATCTAGAAGGGGTTCAGTAAGTGCCAGGCTTCTTTTCCTGGAATGGTGTCATCGTCACCAGGACATCCTGGTTCAGCCCAAAGCACGGACGCTCTTTCTGTGGGCAAAAGTGAAATGAGCCAGCAGTTGTGGGGAAGCCACAGAACTGGAGGATTTCTGGGAGAGGCAGTAAAAACAACCATGACTGAAAGAGCGAGTGTCTGGCGAATCATTTGCTAAAGGGGACGGGAAGAGAGGCAGAATTACTGTATAGATAGTGAAGTAGGGTTCTGCCCAAATCTGGGCAAGAGAGCAAAGAGTACAGTATCTGAAGGTCAGAGAATAAAAACTAATGCAGCAGGAAGACAGCTCAGACACCAGCTGGCTAGTCGACCACCGTCCCCCCTTCTTTACAGATAATGAAACAGGCTGCAGTTGGAATCACTTGCCGGAAGCCAAAACTACATTAAGGTTGGTTGCAGGATTTCTAACACCACCGAGAGGCTTTCTACCGTGACCATATTCTATCGTGTCTTCGTGATGGAGAACAAAGAGGACCAAGAAGCAGTCAGTCAGACCCAGGTTCACATCTTAACTCCCACACTTAACTTTGAAATCTAGAGCCTCCTGTTGGACTCAAGCCTCTACTCTTCGGGTAGAATGGGACTAATCATTCTTATCTGTGATTTGATTTGGGTTTGTTGTGAAATTTGAACGAGGTTCTCAAGAGCGTAGCATGGTGTCAGCACACAGCAGTTGTCCATCTGAGACTGATAATAAAATTCTCTGGTAGGAACCCAGTCTTGACTCGTCTTAGCCTCCAGTTCTCTCAGTATAATTAATTTAGATAAACTAAAAATCCTCGCAACAAATATCCCATCTTCCCTGTTTAGAAAAGAACACATGGCAAAGAGTTTATTTAACTCACCAGCAAGAAGATATTAAAGCCAATACAAAGGATACTGTGGAAGGCAGATATATATATATATATATATACTGAAGCTAAGGTAGAATGCTAACAGATGGAGAGCTGGCCACTTCCTGGTCCAGTGATTGCTTGGACGTCTCTTGTCCCTCCCCGACACCCCTCCTGCTTCTAGGACTTCTTATTTATCTATTTTGGAAACAGCTTTATGGAGATCTAATTCGCATACCTATTTTATATAGATATACAGATGATATAATTCAACTACTTATAACGCACAAGTCAACGCTATTTATTTAGTACATTTACAGAGCTGTGCAACCATTGCCAGTTTTAAACATTTTCATCACCTGCCAAAAAACCCCTGTTGAACCCCCTGAACCAAACCCCCCTCATCTTCCCATTCCTTGGCCTCACCTAGCCATTAGCAATCCGTTAGACGTAAAATATGGAAAACTCAGGTCTAATGGGTTAGAATGTGCTGTTTCTTTCCAGAAAAGATCCCTGATACAATGTCGGTTTCCTCATCCAAGCCATGGGCTCCCAACAGTCTTGGATTCTGTTTTCCGCCGCCCCCCCGCCCTTAAATTTGTACCTGCTTCCAAATAGGTTAGCATAACCTGGCTAGACGGGACTTCCCACTCAGGCCTCCGGCCAAGTTTCCACCGTGGCAGCCATGGCGAACGCTTCCGTGAACCCCATTTCTGGAAAAACATAAAAAAGGAGTTCCGAGAGACTACCAGCCAAAGGTTACAGCCTCACGTGGTGGCCAGAGATCTGGCCTGAGGGTGTGGGCTCGGGAACGTCAAGAGAGAAGGCCGCAGTCTTCAATCACCACCCCCCCACCACCCCCACCCCCAGAAGCCTCTTGGCCGTGTGGCAAGCTGTGACCTCCCTGGGTCTGGCCAGTCCTTTCCCACAGCACTGCCAGCACCTGGGGTCCTCCAGGGATGTTGTTCCTCCTTCAGATGGAGGACAGCCCTCACAGACCACTTGCTTCCTAAAGAGTGAGGGGTTCTGCTGGAAACCTGCATTTCTAGAGAGGAGCCTGCAGGGAGCACCTTTTAGGAGACAGGCGTGTCAACAACTCATTGGGAGGAAAGGGCAGAATGTAATCTCTCCATCTGACGTGATCAATGTACTTAATTTTTAGTTTCTATTTTCTGTTACCCTATTCTAGAATACAAGGTCTGTGAGGGTGTATGTAAGGTAAGTGTTAGGCACTCAGTACCTGTTTGTTGAATAGATGTGTGACCTGGGCTAGAACAGAGAACGAGAGGTGGTGAGAATAGGGTGAAAGGGAGGTTTTGTAGAACGAGGACTCCTAGAAGGCTTTCTAGGGGAAAAAGAGGAAGGGGAACCATTTCATAGTCACAGACCCCGTGGACCGGCAGGGACGTGGAGAATGACCATGTTGCTCTCGTTCTGCAGATCTGAAGGAGAGAAACACGTTTCAGCTGATGAGGGATGGGTCTGGTCAGGCAGAGACATGGCAAGCAAACCCAAGGACAGATGAAGGCAAAATGGCACAGATCCTTGAAGGCACAGGGTCTATTCAGGAAGTAAAGATTATTTTGATTTGGAAGGAAGACAACATGCATATACAGTGGGGGGAGGGAAGAGAACAATGCAAGTATGTGGCACAGCCCTGTACTGTGGCCCAGTCAAGGGAGGGAAGCTTCATGAAGAGGCTGAAGCCTCTGGGCCCCTGAAGAAGACAGGAGATATGGCGCAGCAGGGAGGAGGGAGGAAGAGGAGCTACGTGCACAGAGCAGTGAAGGAGCTCAAGACTGTCGGGAGCTAGTAGGAGAGTCCGTACCAGGCACACACGGACACGTAAGAAAAGGACCAGATTGTGCAAAGCCTCCGAAGGTCAAGCTGGGAAACGGAATATTGAATGTTGAAAGTGAGAGGGAGATAGTCAAGATTCTGGGGTATGGACAGTATGATGAAAGAAAATGGATGCAAATGGAGAGTTCTCAAATTTAGGATGTCTAAAATGCTTGAAATTTATTCATTCATATCATTATATCATTTCTTCTTTGTTCTCCAAATAGATCACTGCCATAGAGGCTTCTGACGATTGATTCCAGGCCAGTTAAAAATAAAGGCCTTGTGTGTCTTAGTGTTAAGCTAAGAGAATTAGATTTACAAAAATTAGCCAAAAAAAGTTTTTCTTCCTTAACCAAAATCCCATGAAGTCTCACAATTATCACGTTAACAAACTGAAGGATTCTTTGTTTTGTCAGCCTTGAGAGGTGGGTGTATGAATAGTTGGTAAAATGTATTTGTTAGCAATTCAGATGATAGACTAAAATGTACAATCATTGAGTAAAGTTCCAGAAACACTTTATTTAACGATGGAGTTGTAAATGCGTAACAAAATAACTAATAAATGTAACAAAAATAAATAAGGAGGATAATGTATTCATACAAAATAAAAATAACGTAGTAAAAGGCCAAATGTTTATAAGTGAACAAAACCGTGTAAACACTTAAAGGATAACGTACGTAGAGCAGATGCTAGTATTTCCCTTGACAACTCCTCACCTCCCACCTCCACGGGGGTAACTCAGTATCCAAACATTACATAAAAGAGGGAACAATGGTGTGATTATTGTGTTCGACTTTTTCTTCAAATGGATATTGACCCTGTTTTAATGTTTCACTTATTCCTTCAAAGCATTTGTATCATTCCATTCATGTTCTTTAAAACCTTCTCTTCAGTCTTCCTTTATTAGACAGAACGGAGAAGTTAGCTTTACAAGGAGAATAGTTCATTTACCGTTTTTTTTTAAATTTAAAGAAAAATATGAGATTCATTATACAACAGACTTCTGTTTTTACATCTCTACGAAAGGGTGTTTTTTGTTTTTTTTTTTTGTTTTTTTTTTTTTGCATCTTTATTAACTGGCCCAACAGTACAGGAGTTTTTAAATCTTGTAAAGTTTTGAAGTGCATGGACTTAGTTTGTTTCTTGAAACAAATGTAGTACAGGATTATTGCTGAAATATTAGAGACCATTTCATACAAGGTGCAAAAGTTGCAGTTTTAACCTTTATAGACTGATGGAGTCAAGGGGGAAAATCCAAGTCTACTAGTAATATTTAAATGAATTCATAAGATTCACCCAAATTATAGTGTTCTGGAAACACAAAGATAATCACTTTCTTTTAAAACTTAACCAAATGTAAACTTACTGGAAAGAGAAAAGACAAGTTTACAGAGGGTATCTGTCACAAGCTTCCTGTTCAGTAGCACAGGCCCGAGCCTTCATCGTTGCCATCCTGAAGGGTCCTTACAAATGTATAAGACAGACAGGATTTACTAGTGGGTCCTACAGGGAAACACACAGAAGCAATTCATTGCTTGGGAGTGAAACTATCAGCTAATCTTATGACTACTGGTTCTCCAAGTCTCCTAAGGAAGAAAATTTTAACTTCATGATCATTTGAAGGGAATTTTTTTCTGACTGTCACATATAAACTTGGTAACACAGGACCAATATACGTGTTCTCAGATTAAAAAATATACTCCACCTGAACAGTCCAGTTTAATCTTTCTAGTTATCATTTGCCCTAAAATGAGACAAAATCTTACTTCCGTTAAAAAAAAATGGAAAAAAAGTGCCAAATTGAGCTTTTTGAAAGTGGAGTAAAACACCGAGGGGTTAAAACAAATACAGTATTATCAATCTCCTATGTACAAAAAAGACAGTTAGTCCTTACTGATATATAGCTATGTCCACCCAGCACTCCCGGCAAATCTTAGTGCAAACATAGTAGTTCATCTCCGTAAACCCCAAGACAATTTACGTAGCAATAAGGTTATATAAATCACAGAGCTGCTGGAAAATTTCAGAACACAAGAAGGACTATTCTGAAAGGTCAGTTTGAGTGTGGAGAGTAACAGGTCATTGTATCCAATGGTAATGAATACTAATAAAAATCCTATTATTAAGAAGCAAATATAAGTGTTTAACAAATCTGTACAGATGAAGAGGAAGTCCGTTTCAGGGAGCAGCTTGGCACAGAAGACATGGGGGTCAGAAATGTTGGGTATTTAATTTGCTTGTAGGTCACAGCATGGCTTAAAGAAAAAAAACAAAGATCTATGAAGGGAAAGGATGCAATTATAGAATTTAATTTGAAAATCATAAAACCACAAAAGGCAAAACTGCCACAATCTGCTTTTTCCTACGTGTGCATCAAGTGGTTCGCTAACGGTCTGTAAGGATTAATATGATGCCACATCACAGGTAAAAAAATAAATAAATAAAATTAAGAAGACAGAGATAACAGGATTGTAGCTGACCAAGCTGTCTTGTTTTGTGTAAGTCAACACTACGCTGCTTCCAATACTCCTAGTCAATCCACAGGTAATTATTTTTAACAACCGAGAGAAAGTCATTCATGTACTGTCACATCTTCCTCTTCCCCATCAGGGTTGAACCTATTGAAATGTATACTGAAATCAGCCTCAGATTCGGCATTCTCAAATTCGGCCGACACTGGGAGAGCGGCAGGGTGGAGTACCCTCACTTCCGGCTGGCAAAGGGTCGGTGTCTGACCCGGGCTGCCGTGGTCATTCACAGGACTGGACTTCTGCTTTGGTGGGGACGGCAAGATAGCACTGGGGAATCCCATGTTGTTCAAAGCCTCCAGAGTTCCATCCGGGTCAATCATAGCATTGATTGCTGAAGGGAAAAAAAGGAATACAGGGAAAAAAGAGAATTGTAGATGCAGTTAAATCTGGATGTGAATGCTGCTAATGACTTGGATAATACTTCAACTACTGATGCTTGTCTGAGCTTAAAATTTGGCTGATCCTATTGATACTGTATTTCAAACCCATTTGTGATAATTCTGGGGCTGATCTACATTGGAGATGACACAGACCTGAATGCTCTGGTGCCCTGAACAGGCTCACACATGGGCCTTCTGGACTCTGTTGGAAGACTGAGATTTGAAGATGTGGAATTCAAGAAAGATCTTTTTGAAATCTGCTCATCACTGAGAGAGGATGGAGAGAATACTGGTTGTGGTTTTCATGAGCGCTCCTAGCTGTAGTATTACTTGGAGAATTGGGGATTCATTGCAAGATGGGGTTCAGTGGAAAGGAAAGGTTGGGGAGGCTGAGAGAACATCATCACACTTGGAATGCTATCGCAAGCATGCTGTCGCTCTTCCTGGTGACAGTGTGGGGCCATTGGCTGTGTGCATGTGTGTGGGTGCCGATGAGCCTCAGGGATACCCTCAGAACCTCGATACTAATATTCCATGGCTGCCCCAGAAAGCTACATAGACCTTGCTACTTCATGGGAGGGGCTTTCATTCCAAAAGATCCTTGAATGGATGATTTCCAACTTGGTGGTGGGCAGAGTGGGGAGTTGGCAGAAGAAGGACCTCTGATGTTAAGAGTCACTCAGAGGTCCTTTTCAAAGTATACTTCTGTTCTACAGGCTAACAGGCACAGTGTTATTAGTAAGACACTTTCCCCACGAGGGCAGAACATAACCCTTCTGAGCTACGGCTCAGACATACTATATTATTATGCCTATAATAATTCAAGCAACAGAGACTGAGCAGAAGACACACATAGCATTAGTGCCTGGTGAGATCGGCCATGTACCCAAACAATGGCCCTGTCACAGTTCAGGAGGCAAAGAGAGTCTCTGTCTTTTTCTTCCCTCTCTCCTTTTCTGGCCCCTTTGGCCAAGACGCACTCTTTTCTTGTGGTTCATCCAAACAACTATTATTTATATTAGAATACAAACTCATTTGGGGTGACATCATAAATGTAACTTAAGAAATGTCAAATCAAATAAATAATGCCAACTGTCAATAAGGATTCTGAGTTGCTTACACACATTTTAATACAGTATTTTACATATTTTTTATGTACTAGTATTTATGTACAAATAAAATAGATAGTATATAGTATACTGTGAATTAGTCTACAACAGCTAGACTGTATGCCCAAGACTTAACTCACCTTTTTAGTTATATTGGATTTTAAAACTTCCTTTTTGAGTAATCTGGATACGAAGAACTACATATCCATACGTTACTACATTTAACCAAATCACATTATAATAAGAAGAATATTTTAAGAGTGCCACATTCTACAGTGGCATCTTCGAATGTACTTGTTTGAAATCGTTAGCTCTTCCTACTTAATTCAGTAGTAAACATACCTTGTAGCTGCTTTTCAACTCTTTTCAGCTCTTGTAAGATAGAAGAAATTTCCTGTAGGGAGAGCAATGACAAAAATTAGCTTACTGCCAAGAAAGCATTTTTATTTGAATAGCAACAAATCTCACACTCCTCTTACTTAGAACACTTAATAGTATCATCTACGCCACGATAAGATAGGAATTGGTCATGATATCCAATTAAGAAGATGTAAATTTAAAAATCTTTAATGTTGAACTAGAATTATTGTTTGAATGGGATAATGGTAAAAGATGAAAAGTTCAAGATAACACTACTGTACTAAGCAAGGATTCTGAAAACCTTCTATCGATCAACCTCACGACAACTTTGTAAAAGTATGTAAGGACTGTCTTTGAAAAATGCATGAACTGCAACCTTAGCTTTAGGATGACTCTCTAAACAATGAAAATCTGTACAAATTCTTGAGGAGACAAGCAATCTCTTGAGTAAAAGGAAATGATTCATGTCAACTTCTATTTCAGTTTGGCTCTTATTTCAAATTGCCTATTTATAACATGTAATTATATAGTTAATATACATTTTGTTATAAATTATATTATATAGGAATGTATTAGTGAGAAACACAAAGCTCTTCCTTCATCCCGTCTGCAACTCTGAAGCAATCAACATTTTAGACATAAAACTTCCCACATTTCGGTATTTGCATCTTTTTAAGAATGTAAATCAACAAACACTTCAAAAATGAGCACATCATTCTCTTCAAAGAGACCTCTCTGCTACATGCTTCAGTGCCCAGGCGGGTCCCGTACCGGGCTTGACGTTTTCACAATGGGGACTTCACTCTCGGCTCTTAACTTGCTTTCTATTTCATCCCAATTCCGATCCTTGTCTTTAAATAATATCCTAGAAATCAAAAAAATAAGCATTTTACTTTTCATGTTTTAAAAACCTATCATATGTTAACAATAGTATAAACAACGGTATCCTCAAAGCTACATGAGGATAAAGACACCAGTAAATATTACATAAACTGCAAATAAACTACGGAACCAATATACCAATTAACTCATTTATGGGAGAAATCTGTATTAAAAAAGCAAGTGTGTGGTTGTGAATACACACACACATCCTTTCACAATTATCTCATTTGTTACTGAAAACCAAACAGAAAACAAATGTTGATGACACCACCTCCAAATCGTTTTTATCTAATATTTGTAGTTAACCTAAACCACTTACTAAATTAGCACAACTTTGTTCAGACAGAACGCATGCAGTATAAATATAAGATGAAATTAAGATGAACACAGATTGAATGAGGTATGAAGAATTACTGACTGATTAAAGAGTGAACATTACTTTAAAGACTGAAAATTGGAGTACTTACACTATCCTTTTGATAAAAACAATTGCCACCACAGATAATTATCCTTAGGTTAGGAACTAAACTCGAATATCTTAACTTATTTTTAAAAAGTATCACAAAGTTTTGTCTTTCAAGAGTGGTATCCTTCTCTCCCAAATACTTTGGAAACTCTGAGACAGGACTCAGCAGCTTTAGAGAGAGATAAATATTAGGCACCTTTCTGGTTTCCCTTCTAAAATTTCTTTGTTGAGCCTGGAAATCTAGTTTAACTGACTTTACATAAACATCACCATTGTATAAGGAAGTAAATTACTACTATTGGAAGCTGATCAGTATTTAGTATTTAAACTAAATTATATTATTTGTATTTCTTCAAAGATCAATATGCCAAGTCCGACTTACTTTTGGCAAACACAAAATTCACCAACATCAAATCAAGTCTGGAACATCTAAAATTATGCATCACCATTCTTAAAAGGGCAATAATGGTTCTGGTAACTGATATAAGAATATGCTTCTCAGGGTTAAATTTTCTAAGCCTGAAAGGCTAATAAATGTCCTTGCCAGCTGTCTACGAGCTATTTTCATAATACTAAGTTATTAGGGCACATATGGAAATTGTGTTGTGTTTGTAAAACAGTCCTTGCAGCATTAGGACTGGTGGGAAGAAAACAGGTGACTATTTCACGGGCCAGATGAGAACTGCAATGGACTCGTATGATATAGCAAGTCTGTGCTTAGCTACAGCATGCTAAAAATTTAGTGAACTTTGCCAGAAGATGGTTACTGGGTATAATGCTTCAGCTTCTCAAACTGTTAAACAGTACGTTTTTCACCTCTGCTTTTTTGAACATGGTTTAGAATGGTCACCTGAGGTTCCTGACTCACACACAAAGCTCCTCCAGAGCTCTAAGTACTGAAGGCATGAAAACCTTAAAGATAATCTGTAAATACTGTGGTATGGATTTAAGATCTCAAACTTAACTGTTTTGGCTTTAGGAAGTGAACTCTAATATAATATTTAAATATGAAGGAAGCAGAAAACTAGATTAAGACATTACTTTAGACTAGGCCATAGTGGTTCAAATGGTTTTTGTTCAAATGTCATTATAGATCTATCAGGAAAAAATTCATAGCTTTTGAGTGATCTTCGTATTATATTACAGATTCAAAATGGTAGACTAAATGTCACCATGGAAACACATTAAACTCCAAGGACAGTTTCATTCAATAATTTAACTATTAAGCTAAACACCTTTTTTGATAAGGCAGTTGGCTTTAGAATAAAAAGTCAGTGGTTCATATTCTAAGCCTTTCACTTTCTATTCTCTAGTGCCCTTAATACATGCAAATAAATTATGGTTACAAGCTGATAGTCTACCAACAGAGGGCCATGCTACACAGCTTGGAATGGAATACCGTGAGAACACTGTAAAACAGTTCTTGCATAAATATTTTCAGCTGTGCCCATAGAAAGTACTGGGGCAATTTAAATAGGTACATATCGTTAGGCCCAGGTAGGCATTTGAGTTTGTAACTCCTGGCATAGAAGTAAAGGACCAGTCATTCTCCAAACTACCCTGATACTCTTACACAAAAGGTCAGGCTCTTTCCCTTAGATTTACTTATTAAAAATTATACCTATCTTTGAATACTACCTTTCATAAAGCTTCCCCTCATTGTCCTGAATGAAAGTGATCCTTCCTTTGTCTTTACCTCTAACTGGGCACCAATGTACCACTGCTACCCTGTACAATAATCATTAACTGTGTATATGCTTTGCCTTCCTGACCAGAGGGTAAACCCCATAAGAGTAGCGATGATGTTTTATCTGCCTTATGATCTTCCCCAGAGCCCACCATAGTGCTTTACACATAGTACAATTCAATGCTCACACTGAAGGCAACAATAAATATCAAACTTGAGTAAGGCATTTTTACATATTTTTTTAACCTTTTTAAATCCTGTCAAATTTCTGAGACAGTAAAATCAACCAACCAATGAATGAATGTGTTTTTTTTTTTTTTTTGGTCTCAATTTTAATTAAATGTTGAAGCTACAAAAATTAGTTTTCTTTGGAGGAAACTAGGGAGGAGCTCAGTGTGGACTGAGAAAGATACTTGGTGGGAAGGAACAGTCAACAGGAAGAGAGAATGGTAACAGGGACATGATGAAAATCTACTGAATGAATACGTGAGTGAATGGGGACCCGGTTACCGTAGAGGAGGACTTGTATTTCAGTAGGTGGGAGGAAATAACAAGGGATCCCCATTTACAGGGGAGGAGACTTCATTCAGAGTTTTCCCGTTGACAGGTCACATGACCACATGATGACACCTACGTGGTACTTTTATGGTAACACTGGTGCATCGAGAGGACCCTATTAATGTACTAGCTTTCCAGGGCTTTTTATGATAAAGCCCAAACTTCTTAACAAATGCAACCTACGTGGACCCTCCCCTACCTCTCCAAGGTCATCTCTCATCACCCCCTAGCCCTCTTACTTCATCCAGCTTTTGACCATCTAACACCATGCAAAATTTAGTTATGTGGGTCATCCTTCTAAATTTACTGGAAGATAAAGCAAACTGCCTTTATAGTAGCTTAAAACAGATTTTAAAATCGTTGTTTTTTTAAAAGAACACTTTAAACACAGTATATTAAAAATATTTTTGGAATAGTTTTAGGAAAAAATTATATAAGTGATTTCTCCTACACTAGATAGTTAGCCTTGCAATTCAATAACATGATGTTCAATGTGTTTTTCCCATGATTAGGTATCAAACACTGATGAAACATATTATTTCAATGTACAAGCAAGATAAGACTGTATTTGTGTGCAATATTACATTCACCAACCATATTCAGACATGGCTTCATCATATCTTAACATTTTATTTATAGGAATCGGAAATTAAGCCACAGCATCAATGAATTTCTGAAGTATTTTTACATAGTTTTTATACCTGAGTCTTCTTTTATATCTTGAGCCCTTATCCTGATATCCCTTAACAATGTACCAGTTTATCTCTTCACAGTATTGCCTTGTAAAAGAGTATTAAATTCTCCTTAGGTTAAAAAGGATAATGTAATCTACATTGTCTTGTCCTTTTTTTTTTACTTTTTAGATTTTAACAAAAGTAATACAGAACATGGTTAAAAATACAAATATTTCACAAGAAACATACATATTATATGTTAACACCTATTATGTGTCTATGTGAATGTTCATATATGTATGATTTTTTCCACCAGGTTCACTTCTTAAAGGTTTCTACAAATGACCTCATAATATATTTACTCTTCTACACATTGGTCTTTCACTTAATACCTTTGCCTTTTCAAAAGAGTTCTCAGTGAAGTATATCAACAGCCTCTCCAAATAGAGTTGAAACATGAGGCATATTACCTTAACAGTTAAAAAGTGACTGCATGTTTGGCTTTTCTTAGGGAGTACCTTGTACATTTAACTAATTTAAACAGTTATTTTAATGACTACCATTATGTTGCCATCCAGGTTCTTTTTCCAAGATAATTTACCCTTATCAATTTTCACATCTTCCTATAAATCTGAAGTAAACTGAACTTCCTACAAAGTAATAATAATTTAATATTCACGCATTAACAAAATAGTAACATGGTATATTCTGGGTATTTTATAATTAGACAAAGACCACTGCTCTCATGGAATTTACACTTTATCTCACTTATTGAGCATATTCACCTGTACTAAGTTAGCTTTTCCTGCTATCTTCATGTGATGTGTCTTAATTTCATTATTTTGCTTTAATTATCTGATTTTACTATTCACAACTTCTATTCCAACCAAGCGCAATCACCCCTTTTTCCTTTTTATTATTAAAATCACTAGTTACACAAAGAAAAAGGACAAAGGCAATATAGTTTCATTGGATCCTTTCTAAATTAGGAAAATGTGTACATTTTAAGGTTCATATTAAAGAAATCAAAATAGTTGCATGCTATTTGAAAATAACACATTCTGTAATTTCTGATTTGGCTTATAAGTGAGCCCACCATTTTTCTTTTAATCACACTTAGTGATGAAGCGGTCAGTACCTCGGCATCACCTTGGGTGAGGTGTGCATGCATGTTCCCCAGCAACTACATCCCTTCCAGGTATGCTGATCCCACCACCTGCTCTGAAAAGTCCCAGTGCTCTCCTGCACCACAACAACCCAACATCCTCGGAGTTGCCAATACAACACGCAGCCGGACAAATGAAGTCCAACCAACTGAAATTTGTAGGGAAAAAAATTTTAAGCCTAACCAATTAGTTATTACACATGAACTAACAAACGTGCCTGCCTAATATACCAGGAGTCATGCCTCAAGTTGAAGGTGGAAACACTTATTCTGAATTTAATTTCACTAAAAGTATATTCTAGAACTAGGACATACTGGAAGGATAATTAACAAAAGGAATAAATAAATGAAATAAATATTGATTAAAATAATCTTATATGGGAATGAAATCTCCAAATTTAATCAGACTGAATGATCTTTGACTGCATATTATTTGTCCAGCACTGCTCTGATACTCTTGTACTTGAGTGCACAAGGCAGACAAGCAAGCAGGTATTCTGAGCTTTTAAAAAATTACAGAATACTGTCCTCTTTACTGATGAGGAAGATGAAATTAGACTCAACTTTCAGGTCTTATAAAAGCCACCTCAAAGGTCTGTTAAATACTTACTATCATTTTGTGGAGGAGTAAACTACTCCTGGTCACTAAATAAAATTAACCTAAGTAATTAGAGCGGTTAACTCTCAATTATAAAGGGCTGATTATTTAGGACATTTCTTTCCCTTTTTGCCCCCTTCACGTGATCTAGCTTATGGCTGTTACTTATACCTACAAACGAGAAGGAATGGGACACTGGCTTCACGAGCTCCCACTAGCTGTGGGGGTAGTGGGCTCGCACAAAGTGGAACACGTGTCTGTTAATGGAAGCCGGAGGTTTCGGTAACAGAACAGTACCTGATCTTTCCAGCTGTTTTATCTATAGACTGTCTTATCTTCCTAGAAAACTGAAAGACGGATGACAGCAGCAGATTATCTCCCATGACCTGAAACATCCAAAGAAATTAAATTATTACCACTCTATTATAAACCATCGAGAACACCAGTCATAGCCCATTGTGTTTAGGGGCATTTAGTATTTATGCTAATTTTAACAGAAGATCAATGAAGACTGTAATTAGAATTATACTTATGTATAACTAGACTGAGAAAGAGAAATATTAACAAAGGAGTTCCTTTTTTTTAAAAATAACTGGTCAAGGTTCCATGTTATTTTGGTCATACCTCTTCTAAAAAACAATCCATATTATCTTATCTTCAATGACTATCATAATCCTATTTCTCATGCCTCCAATTCAAATGACCATAAAAGGGGAAATACAAATAATTTAGAATGCTAAATTTATTATCTATTCTTTCACCAAATACTATGAGTGTAGAAATCAAGAAAATTACAATCCTTGCTCTTTGGAGCAGGGTCTAGTGGGAACGATAATTCTTAAAAATTTACTCAAGAGAGGGGCATCTGGGTGCTCAGTTGGTTAAGTGTCTGACTTCGGCTCAGGTCGTGATTTCACGGTCCATGAGTTCGAGCCCTGTGTCGGGCTCCATGCTGACAGCTCAGAGCCTGGAACCTGCTTCAGATTCTGTGTATGTCTCTCTCTCAAAAATGAATAAATGTTAAAAAAATTTACTCAAAAGAATAAGTTTCTATGATGGAGGTTGGTACCACCCTACTTCAAACTTACTGGCCAAACTAGGGCTTGGCAAACTTCTGTAAAGGGCCAGGGAGTGAAGGTTTCAGGTTGTCTGTTCTCTGTTACAACAACTACTAAATTCATTGTTGTGAAAGCAGCTATAGATAACATGCAAACGAGGAGGCATGGCTGTGCCGAGATACTGCTTTATTTATAAAAACACGTGGCAGACTGGATTTGGTCTCCAGAAGCCAGAAAAAGGACTGAACTTGGGGCTAGAAGTGGGTTCCCAAATCACCTCCTTGTATTTCAGAACTGTATTTAGCCTCTGCAAGACAATCCAGAAAATAAGATATGGACTTGGAGGTTAAGAAGCTTTAAAGGCCAGTGGAGGAGTTAAAAGTATAAAGGAAATACTATTAAATATTTTATAGAAGAACATAAGTGCTAAATTTTGTGATTTGGTGTGATGCAAATTCTAATGAAAGGGAGTTCAGTGAAAGGTGGCATAAATAAGGAAGGCACCATGGAAAACAAGAACCTGAGAATGACAAGGGTTTGAAGTCGGGGGGTGGGGGATAAAAAGTTACTTAGGATGTGATCAGGAACATACAGGCAGTAAAAGGCTACTTACACATAACGGTATTTTGCGAGCCTTGAGAAAACGAGCCAAAACAAGAGTAGAAGACGTATATCACTTAGTCCAGGACAGGGAGTGTGTTTTAAAAGCATCTAAAACAGGGCACCTGGGTGGCTCAGTTGTTAAGCATCTGACTTTGGCTCAGGTCATGATCTCGGGGTTTCTGAGTTCCAGTCCCACATTGGGTAAGCCCGAGCCCTGCTTCAGGTGAGCTCAAGCCCCTCTTTGGGTGAGCACAAGCCCTGCCTTGGGTAAAAAACACAAGCCTCGCTTCAGGTAAAAACATGAGCCCAACCTCAGGTGAGCCCCACTTCTCTCTCACTCTGCCCCTCGTGGGATTCTCTCTCTCTCTCTCTCTCTCTGCCCCTTGCTCACTTACACATGCCCTCTCTCTCAAAAACAAACAAACTAACAAAAACAGATGCATCTAGTATACTGCAGTGGCAGCCATGGAGGTAGCTGTGTGCTTTCCCACTGGGACATTTTTCCTACTTACTTATTATGCAAACATACATATTCTTACATACTTGTAGCTCCTGTTCCTTAAATCCAGGGATTCACGAGATGCCAGCCTATGGCCAAACCCTCTTGTCCACTGCTGCTCTCTACATTCTTCTCCTACCCGCGCACTGAGGCTTTTACCTGCACCGCCACTGCGTGTCACTCCTCAATTAGTTCGTTCCATGGTGCTGTTTGAAATAACCATTCTTTGGTGAATAAACCAAACTGTATCCTTGAATTTTTCCCGAGCTCATTTCATCTGATTTTCATTATCATAAACCTTTTCAATAAACCTCTCTTTACTTGATTTGTCACTGCCACATTTATTTTAAGCTAATTTATAAAAATAATTTAATAATTTTTATCTGCATTGGTTCACAGGTATACAGAATTAATCACAATTCTTTAAAAAAAATTTTTTAATGTTTATTTTTGAGAGGGGGAGGGGCAGAGAGCGAGGGAGACAGAGAATCCGAAGCAGGCTCCAGGCTCCAAGCTGTCAGCACAGAGCCCGACATGGGGCTCAAACTCACGAGCCATGAGATCATGAACTGAGCCAAAGTCAGACGGATAACCTGCTGAGCCACCCAGGTGCCCCTAATCACAGTTCTTAATTCATGACATAGCTTACCAGTCCAATTTGGACCACTTTTTCCTTATTTCTCTTGAATAATGTAATAAGCACTTATGAATCTAACAGCCCAAACAAAGGCTACAATGCAAACAATAAGCCATTCACTCCTGACGCCACAGAAAGAGGATACTGGCCTCTGACCTCAATCTGTGTGACTTGGTTTCACTGATGGGACAGTTGCACACACGACATGAACGTGAAATGTGCCTGCATGGTGGGGCCTGCTCTCTTGTGTTTCTGATATAACCATGACAAGAACATGCCTTAGTCAGCCCACTCATCCAGGATAGAGAGACACATGGGGTAGACCTGGACTCAACCTATAACTTTTTTTTTTTAAGATATTTCAAAGTTTATTTATTTTTGACACACACACACACACACACACACACACACAATGTGACTGGGGTGGGAGCAGAGAGACAGGGAGACACAGAATCCGAAGCAGGCTCCAGGTTCTGAGCTGTCAGCACAGAGCCCGATGCGTGGCTTGAACTCATGAACTGCGAGATCACGACCTGAGCTGAAGTTGTACGCTTAACCAACTGGGCCACCCAGGCGGCCCTCAACCTGTAACTTTTAATTGTCCAGCTGAGCTGTACCAGCTAACCCACAGGTGTGTGATACATTCATGCTTACTGCTCTATGCCAGTGACATTCTCGTGGTCTGTTATGCAGAAATAGCTGGCTGATTCATCTACTTCTAGTCCTATGGCTTCCTCCATCCCATCTCCCTACTGCCCTCCGCTCAAGTTGAACAGTATCTTGAATCCCATTCATCATTCCCTTGTTTTCCTTTTTATATCATTTTTTACACCCATTTCTGTCCTAAGTATATCTTTTCATTTTTAAAAAAATATGAGAATAACATTATATATGGTCTTTCGAGAATTGCTTTTTCTGTTTAATGTTATATTGTTAAAATTCACCCAGATTGTGACATATTGCTGCACTTCATTTGTTCTGATCACTCTGTAAGTATTCAGTTTGTGAACATACCAGTTTATACATTCTCTTTTCTGCTGGTAAGAAGTCAGACTGTTCCCCAGTTTTTGCGAGGCCCACAGTGGTACTATAAATACTCTTTTGCACGACTTCTTTTGTCAATAGGAACGGGTTTCTCGTGAGCATGTACTAGAGGTAAATCTCTGTGATATGATCATGTGACATGTTTATGTTCAACTTTACAAAATAATGTCAAACTGTTTTTCCAATGTATGGCAATTTAACCTCTACCGGAAACACAAAAGGGAGTCTGTATATCCAAGTTCTCTAATACTTAATGTAATATATTAAGACTTTAACTTGTTGCCCATTGAATAAGAATCACATTTTAGCCCTGAAATGTATTTCTCTGAATACTCATTAAGTTGAACATCTCTATTTTGTAGACGTTAGGTAATTTCTTTTCAGTGAAATGCTGTTCATGTCTTTTGGAGATCTTTCCATTGGGTTGTTTTTGCCTTGTTTAATTGATTGGTAGGGGCTTCTTTACGTATTCTGTATATTACTCCTTCATTGACTGTATTTTTCACAAAGTCCTTTAATATACTCCAATTTATCAGTCTTTTATTTTAAAGCTTTTTGTGTCTTTTAAGAAATCACCTCTACAATGTTGAAAGATACCTACCTATACTTTTAACTAAAAGTTTGAAAGTTTTGCTTTTGCCCATTAGAAACTTAATCATTTGTACTTGATTATTTGTACATGATATAATGTCAAGATGAAACTTCACTCTACTCATAAGGGCAAGCACTTTTTTCCCCAGCCCCACTTACTGAACAGTTTCCTCCTTTTCCCACAACAGGACATGTTTCCTCTGCCATTTGTCAAGTCTGTGGTTTACTTACTTCATCTCTGCTCCAGGTTCTGCGCCTTGTAATTGTTAAGTGATCGGGAGGCTCTGCTGGTTGAGGTCTTGGATCATTAGACCGACCGTTGTTTCCTTCTGGTGTTTTAGAATGAACTAATGGAGGGATCTTTCGGAAGTTGAGGCTTTCATCAAAAACACGATCAACCAACTAATAGGACAAAAGCAGATCCTTATGAGAATAATTTGGGTAAGAACCGATATTGGCATTATAATTTTTTTATTAGACAGAAGTTATTCCATTCTCAGGTAGTAACAGAAGCATGATATCTTCAATAAACCAATTACTCTTTCTTTTTATAAGTATTTCAAAGGTGCGTTTAATAAAATAGATGTTCATCTACATAGATTTTTAAAATCCAAAATACAGAACTTTGTTAAATTCAATCCCTTTGGATAAGCTTTCCCCCAATGCAAAACAGATGGTAAATAGAAAAAGCTGAGCCATGTAGATGGATAAGTTCATGTTACTCACATTGCCTTACCAATGTAAAATAATGTTTCTTTTCCTTTTAAGTTTCCTAACTTGATTTTTTCTGTTTTTTTCTCCCCAAATCCAGGTGCCAAATTTCTTCACAAATACATAAATTGCAAATTCCAATTAAGTTTACAAAAGGTCACAATTTTTAAATCCACAAAATAAGTATTTTGGTCTTCGGTAAACTTTTAACGGTGCTACAGCAGTTACATATTCTAGTGAAAATGACATACTGCCATCTACAGTGCAGATTATACACATCCAATCCAAGGTAACTCAGGTTTACTGAAGAAGGAATACATTTTAGTACAATATTCTAAGATAAAACAAAAAGGAAAAATGAAAGTCTATTCAATGAAATGACTGAGTAATTTTACTGGGTCCTACGTGGGTGTGTAATCACGTTAGGCAACATTTAGTTAGAGAGCCGAGAAAATAATGTCTTCATCGTTGTAAATGTACCGGAAGAATTGTGTATGTCTTGCCACCAAGAAGATCCTTTTGTTTTTCACCAATGAGGATGGTTTTATACACATTTACAATTGATCAGTGTGGTAACAAAACTCTACACAGATTCATGAAAGCTCATTTACCAAATCAGACAACACATGAAGGGGAAAAAGAACCGACAACAAAAATGACCATTAAAGAACCAGATTATAAAAGGAATGTGACAACAAGCAAAGGAAGAGATTATTAACAGAGTTTGTCAAAATCGTATTTGTTAAAAAGGCTAGCAGTTTGGAGCTACTATTGAGGACGTTATTTTATAAAATTAAGGAAGCACATTAGAGGCTGGCATTTTTTTCTGTAAAAGGCTAGATAATAAACATTTTCAGCTTTGCAGCCATACAGTGTCTAACTGCTCATTTCTGGCATTATAGCACAAAACAAAAGAATGTGGCTTTGTCACAATAAAACTTTTAATTCATTCTCTCACATGCCAATCTTTTGCTTGTATTTCTGCACCAGATCAAGAGAGCCAACATGGCAGAGGGCCATCTAGTTTTCATTATCCATTAAAAGCACCTTCTGGAGCAACGTTATGTAAACAGTGCCCCCTGGAGCCAGAGAGCAGGAGGCGCTGGTTTTGGGAGGGCAATGGTCTATATGTGCTCCCTTGCCTTCAGAACTCACAGGAAGGTTTCAAAACTGAACATGCATGTATTTGTGTGTGGGTGTGTATGTGTCCATATCTTTGTGCATCTATGTGTGTGTATCTTTCAGTTTTCAAAGTATACTTAAGCATATACGTGTAATTTTCAACAGAATTATTTAAAGTAGTGGAACCTGTACAATTTTTCTCGTTATTTGCTATTAGAGGCATCATCTACTAGCCAACTACGTAAAAAAATGCCTTTTTAATTGAAGTATTTTCATAGCCAAACTTTATGGAAAAGTTATACAATCATTTATCGAATTTTACTTTGCTTTTCAGATGTCACTGATATTCATATTTTCCAGTGAAACTATACACCAGTAATTAATTGGCAGGCAAAGTACTGGTTTTAAATAATTTTACAGCTGCATGGAATAGTAGACCAAATGTTAGCCTTTGCTAGTTTTGTTACAAAAACATAAAAAGAAAAATTTTAAACCAAAGTTGGAAAATGCAGAGCTTCATGCAAACAGGGAGGGTGGGTGTAACTAAAATAAACTCAGCAAAAGGCTAAAAGCAAAAGAAACAAAGAAAAGGAAGAACCTTCTGCATCTGTCCATGAAGATCTCCTACCTCTTCTCTAGTGTCTATGGCAGAGCCCGGGGTGGTGGCCGCAGTGCTTACTGTGGTGCTGGGGGCGGTGCCCGACGACGTCACCGAGTCAATCTCTCCTGCCACGTCGTTGATTTCCCGAGCAATGAGGGCAAGGTCCTGGCTGATCCTGGCGACAGGTTTAGAAAAAACGTTTAATCCCTTTAAAATAACAGCTCTAGAAACAATCATTTGTGAGAGAATCCGTTACATAAGCTGTATATCTAACTAAAGGTCTGTACCAAAAACTTAAAGAATTTTTGGAAATCCTATCAACTATTTGATACTCAAAAAAGCTTTAAGCTTTAATGCCAAAAAATTAATAAAATTAAATTTCACATGTCACTTTGGAAAACATGTTAAACACCCTGAAGTAGTGATAGGTCTTTGAAAATACAGTTATTATTAATGACTAGCATTAACAGATCACAGTTCTGAGGCTTGGGGGTGGTAACCGGAACGCAAGGAGTCCATGAGCCTGGGGAAGAAGGAGCAATTACAACTTCATTTTCACTAACCTCCACCCGAAGCTTAGCATTTCTTTCAATGATAATCCGAGTAACACACAGTAGTGGTGTTAGTGATACTGGGGTTTTTTCCACCCAACAGAAATCATAGTACAGCTGCTATGGGTGTCCCAGAGCCTTTCGTCGTCACTGCTTCCAGATTACTGGGGTCATTAAACCCACAGCAACAGTGTTCCACGTAGCATGTTAACAAAGAACCATGTATTACTCTGTCACTTTAAAAATATTTTGATAACGTTATAAAGAAATGCAATCATACCGAAACACAACTAAGTATTTTATGTTTATGCATTTATTTATCTTTTTAAGTTTTTAAAAATTTATTTTGAGAGAGAGCAAGCGAGCACAAGTGGGGGAAGGGCAGAAAGAGAGGAAGAATCCCAAGCAGGATCTCAGCTGTCGGGTCAGAGCCTGATATGGGGCTTGAACTCACAAACCGTGAGATCATGACCTGAGCCAAAATCAAGAGTCAGATGCTGAACCGACTGAGCCCCCCAGGTGCCCCTTTGTTTACGCATTTAGAAGCACTGTTCTGAGGGGCGCCTGCGTGGCTCAGCTTGTTAAGTGTCCGACTTCAGCTCAGCCCCATGTCAGGCTCTGTGCTGACGGCTCAGAGCCTCAGAGCCTGAAGCTTGCTTCAGATCCTTTGTCTCCCTCTCGCTCTGCCCTTCCCCGTTCCCGCTCTGTCTCTCAAAAAATAAATAAACGTTAAAAAAAAAAAGAAGAGGCACTGTTCTGAGAAGAGCTCCAGAGGTTCCCCACGTGGCCAAAGAGGTTAGTAACCCTGACACAGGACTTCACACTGCACGTCAGGCCAGTTGAGGGGCACAGAGTTCTTGTGAGGCAGGCCTTCTCTAAGTGAACGTGAATGAGGACACATTCTCGGAGAAGGGGAGAGGCTTGCTCATGACAACACAACTTACAAATAGCTATGGCAGAGGGCCCCATCCCAGGTTCAGAGCTCATTCCAGAGAGACACATTATTTGTGTCATCAGCCACACAGACTGAAGAACTAAATAAATATTATCAGTGATAAGCAAACGAAAAAACAGATTTACTTCTTTAACTGACTTTTTTAAAAGGGAGAAACTTACATAATCTACCACTGATATTCCTGTTTTTCTCAAAAAAATTCAATTTCAATTCAATGAGACTTGAAAATTTTCTAAGGTACGGATCTGAGCTCAATTTGACTACTCCCACAAGGAAGGTTGTGAAATGACAGAGGCTCACGTGAGCGCTTCTGCAACTTTCAAATCGAAAGCAGACACAAAGTAACATTTTTTAACTTGGGCAAAATCAAAGCCTGAAAGACTTTTAAGGAATGCAGTAATAGAATAATAATTTAACTACAGATTTAAAAAGAGGTGCTAAATGGAAGCTTATGGACTAACAAGATCAATCTGCAGTCACTTCCTTTACTTATCAATACAAAAAGGTAGGAAGAACACCAATAAATATTTTCTGGTCTCTTACTACGTTCCAGGAACTGTGCTATGGCCTAAGGGCGATAGTGACAGAGAAGCAGACAGAGTCCCTGCTCTCTTAAGCTTACAACAGTTGTAATGAGCGCCATTACGTTACGATGCAGTCAAAACCACTATTTGACAATGAGCACGAATATAAAGAAGCTTTATACTCATCAGCTGACTTCATCTCACAGCCACCTTGCAGGAGGGGAGGTATTCACCATCTTGTTTTACAGATGAAGAAAATACGGCCTAGGAGAAGTATGTGACCATTTTTTGGTTAAAGTCACAAATGGTTAAGTGGTGTGACTAGATCACTTTATTAGGTCATGCTACATCTCACATAATCATTCCATACGTAATTTTTAAAAGCTAGTTAACTGTTGATACAATTTTCTGAGAAAGAGTTTAAAGTGTTCTCTTAAATAATATATTCGTTTTTTGCATTTCTGAAATTAACGAAGTAGGATAAGAGAATAACCAAGCTTAATGAGACAAAAAATAGATAAGCATGAGCTTATCCAAAAATCTAGTTTTTTGCTTCCAAGTTTTTTACGCCGACATTTGTACAATGAAGTTTGATATTTGTAGAAAGCACTAGAAGTTAATTAGAAAAAAGTGAGTTAGAAAAACAGACAACAGCAATGTCAGCAGGTTATGCAGTAACAACTGCACTAATACGAACAGCTCTAATGTATACAGAACACACACTGTTCACTAGGTCAGCACCCCAAAGCCTCCTTCTCGTTTGCGAGTATACGGTGTATATGCCAGCGATTTCTTTACACAACAATTTGTATCTGAAAGTCGACTCAATAATATAGACCATCAGACTGGTTTAAATCCACATTGCTTGAAAATCTCAGCACCTACTAAAACCAGCATTAGGAATTCTAAAAGGCAAAATTATCAAGAAAATCAAAGTTATAAATATCTTCAAGTAGAAATAACAGATTTATGATTCAATGTAAAGTATGGACCTATTCATGAGGTTGTTAAATCTGAGCTTACTAATTCGTAAGCTTCTAGGCTACACTCGCTAGAGTATTTTATAATAACGTTATTCTTTACATCTCTTGTATCTGTGTTTTTCAGCTTTTACGTTTGAAATCCTCATTCTTAACGCTCAGTCTCCACCCCCATCAAATCTGCTAGAAGGGGAAATTCTAAAATGATGCACACATTTTATTTGGAGTTTTGCAATCCATCTGCTTTCGTTGCTTTCAGATATATGGCTGAAAAATACACCTTAAAAAATTAAAATCCCAAAGGCAAGTTTTATTAGCACCGTGCTACTTAACAAACCAGAGGGATAAAGGCATAAAATCATTAGAAGTTAAAATGATTCCCCTCAGCAGTCCTGCCACCCGTAAAGTAACAAGATACACAGAGACAGGAGTAATAAAATGCACATAATAAAGACGGAACCAAGGGAAAGGGTCACCAAGGGGAAAGGTCCTGTGCGTGCGTGCACTTTCCCCTCCGAGGCATCTCTTTTCTGTTTGGGAGCAGGGAAGGGGGCAGGGAAGGGGTCCGGGAAGGAGGGGTGGCCCCCTGAGGGGAAGCAGACAGGTGCCTCCTGAGCTGCAGGACCCCCTCCACCTCCACCGGAAGGGAAACGATGGAGGAGAGCCAGGTCAGCCGCGCCCACAAGAATAAAAAGCGGTAGATACTCCCTCACTGCAGCCGTTCCGTGGATCCTAATAATTCAGGGACCCCCTAAGCACATATATATGCCCGTCCCTTAACTGGAACCGGCTTACGATGCTCTAATAATTAGTCTCTCAAAAAGCGATGTACATGGTAAGATAAAAATGTTTAAGAAGCACAGTGAGATTAAAAGGGCATGTTCTCAAAGAATGATAAGCAATTAAAAGCAATTATGATAGCCATTAAAGACCCAAAACCATAAACATTACATTGAAGTAATAAGCCAGAAAAATCATAATTCACAGAAGTCAACAGAGCAAAGGGAAAAAAAAGATAAACACCATTAAATTATGGTTAGGAGTTTATTTTTTTAAAAAGCATCTATGGACTATTATATATTACATTTTTTAATAATGTTGCCAAATGTAAAACTTTAAGTTTAGGGTCTTAAATTGAAGGCAGAAAAAACTAGCATGTAAACGGGGAAAATGTTTAGGTGACATACTGCATAATGCAGTAAAATTTAGTATCTTACAAATGCAAAAAAAACCCATATTTTAACTACAATAGCATCTGTCTGAGTAGAGCCTATCCTCGGTGTTCAGACATGGTAAGGCACTCGTTAAAAATCACATCTGCAGGGACACCTGGGTGGCTCAGTCAGTTGAGCGTCCAACTTTGGCCCAGGTCATGATCTCACAGCTTGTGAATTCAAGCCCCTCATCAGGCTCTGTGCTGACAGCTTGGAGCCTGCTTCTGATTCTGTGTCTGCCTCTCTCTCTGCCCCTTCCCCACTCACACTCTGTCTCTCTCTCTCAAAAATAAAATAAACATTAAAAAAAATCACATCTGCAGCATGAATTTTGCTTTTTATCATATAACCTAAAGGATATAATAGACACATTTAATATTCAGAACAATTAATAAAGGGTTGAATTAAACTGTACCTCACAAATTCATAGAAGTATGAGTAAAAATCCACCCCCTGTAATTGCCCCCAGAGAATAAGAGTATCTCCAACAAGTATACTGCTACCTCTTTTGGAACATGAAAGTACTCAAAAATTTAGCTGCACAATTCTTAATTATGTAGCTGATACTACCTTTCAAAAGTGGTATTAACTCATCAGCATCTCTACTAGAGATAAGAACGGGGGTTGCAAGCAAAATAAATTAGTTCTACAAGATGCTTAGTAGCACTGGCATTAAAGACACAAACCCAGAGAAACTGGATGGAGAGCAACACTTTGGATGGAACTATGTGCATAGGTACCTGAGGATTTCACTTCTGGGACTATTTGTATAAATCGAATAAAAGCTACACTTTGTCATCAAGTTGAAACACTGACAGGAAATTTCAGCCGTTAAATAGAATCCATTTAGAACCAACCTGGCTATCTCTTCTCGGTGAGCAGTCCAATCTCGGATGTAATCTTCCTGTTCTTTTATCCGGTGCTTGAACGAAGAACTAGTAGGCATTGCTGACCCAGAGCTCTGCAACCGAGTGGTTTTCAGGGCTGGAGAAGTACGTAGACGAGTATGTTTAGGGGAATTACGGTTTGATCCAAATTCATCTTCTGAGGTGGAAGCATAATCAGTAGGAAAGCGCCTCCATCTTGAATTTACTAAATTAGTTTAATTATTAAAAAAAGAATTATTATGTTACCTTTTAAAGGAGATAAAAATCATGATTTCAAAAACACCATGAGACACACACAGCACAATTTTCAATAACTGACATACACATACCTCACGAAAATAAGTCTACTACTCCTTATAGATAGAAACAATATACTTCGGTGAATTAAACACAATGAGGAATTAAAAACAATCGAAAGACCATGTTTTCCATAGTATGGTGAATAAAACATTCAGATGAAAAATTCACTAATGATAAACAACTAAGCAAGCTCTATTCATAAATGTTTAACTTGGGTACTTTATAATTGCAAATAGTTCTCATTTGAGTGACGATATGGTTTTTTTTTTTTTTTAAGAAAACGACAATAACAACAACAACAGAAATAGGGAAAAGATTTCCTCATGCCACATGGACTTTCAACATGGAGATGGTAAAACCCTCTTTTCCCAACATACAAATGTGCATAATTCCTGCTGTGGAAATTATGCTTTTATGGCAGAAAAAAAACATTACCTCTGTCATTCAACATCCTGTTATGCTATGATTGGAAAAGATCTTTTACATGGTAAAAACACAACAAAGCATCTTCAGTACAACTCGCTGCTGCTCTGACACTGAAAGCATACGGTGAAATTAGACGACGGCGTAAGACCTACGAGGAGCGAAGCTCTACAAAGCTATTCTCACAACCACCGACACTTAAGGCACAGAGGAAATACTGTGAATATTCACATTAAAGAAAGTGGCAACCACTTTCGTGTTTAAGGTTAGAAAAGACATTTAAAAGATGACGTTGCTGACACATCTGAAAAATCAGAAGACAAATTAATTTCACTAGTACTGTTAATGCGAGAACCAAACACACAAATAATTTGTGAGGCATATACAGAGGTCAAAAACAGGGCAATGATGGCTGATTCACGGTAGACTTCACAAGGGCAGGAACTGCCCTACTGCATACCTAGGACTGCAGAGTGTCTGGCTAGCAAATGTTTAATGAATATTTTTGAATAAATAAATGGAATTCCTAGCAACTGGCCATTGGCTTTTCTCAAATTAGGAAAAACCTAGTGAAAAGCAGATGTTTTTGGTGGCTAAAGTGATTAAAACTTAGCACCTGTTGTATAAATTCCAATTGCCATTAATATTAAAAGAGTTTTCTCTCTCTCTCCTCTCCCCCTCTTTTAAAACAGAAACTGACCTGGGGCATAGGTTGGTGAAGTCTAGAATTCCTTCATCCTACTTCACTAGGATTTTATACACTCCTGTCTTTTCCTCCCCAAACCACATTTTTGTCTGGGACTCCGTAAATCTCAGGTGGCTATCAGATAAAACTGACTGATACACACTGCCACAGAGTTGGTTTAAGAAGCAGAGAAATCTGTAATCAGGAATATGCCTTAAATCGGAGCCTACCCATTTGTCCTGATTCACATTCCCATTTGAAGCTCCTGGAGCTTGGAACAAGATTCATGGGTATAAGAAGATAAGCAGATACTCCATGGCTTTTTGTTGAAGTGTATGCAAACACGTGTATAGAACTCTAGGTACTTATTCATAGTGCCTTTTGAAGGTGGCAGTCAATATGTTTTCTGGTTTTACCAAGATCATTCATTAACATAAAAATACTTTTACCATGGTGGAAAATTACTAATTTTCAGACATCTGAAAAACCCTACGAATTGAACTGACCCTAAGACTTGAAAACAATTTTAGAAAATGTTTAGCAATAATAGCAAAAATCTTTTAGAAAAAAATTAGAAATATTGCAAAATATCTATATGTTAACAATGGCATTTCACTAAACATTGGATGTTTATTTGTTTTGCTACCTTAGGATATTATGCAGAGAAAACAAGTTCAGAAATAAGAAAAAAGATCATTTGTTAGATTAAATTTCCTGATTTTTGATTTGGGAACTATAGAAACCATACTTACAACTGAAAATTGTTTGAAGTGAAAACAAAACCACTAACAAAGAGTTTCAATAAATTGCAGGAGATAGTAAATAGGTGTGATGGAGCTGAGGTAGTTAACTTAGAGGTAACTCAGAAAGAAAAGCATCAATGCCTGGTACGTTTCACGAGTGGGACACTACAGGAGGGCGGAATGAGACACTGAGAACCAAGTGCTGATTGTCAGGTGATGAGATGTAAGTAGAGCTACATTAGAATTAACTGTTAATAGTTTCAGTCTCAAGCTCAGAAAATAATTACATATTTGAGGGAAAAAAACGAGAAAAACTTTTTTTTCGAATGACGTTCGTAAAGTTCCCCCTTATTTGTACAGCTCTATCTTTACTATCTGGTAAGAATGGTGAGGTTCAGTAATATCTTTATAAAGAAAAGCAACCACAAGGACAAAGCCGATTTTAAAAACTGAAAGGTAACATTTTTAGGTCTGTTCTGTTAAAACTGAGGGCAAAATGAGAGAAAAAATAAGTAGGGTACAGCAGAGAAATGAAAATAGGATTAATAACTCTTCAACTGATTACAGGTTATCTTTACCACTGGAAAACCTATCACACAGGGCGTGCGAGGAAGCAGGGCTCAGTTACGTCTGGACACCACTTTGTTCGTTTAACAGCAAAGAGCGGAGCTGAGACCAGGGAAGTGACCACGACCTCGTGGACAAGAGACTAGGAAAGGGGGTTTAATGTCAGGGCCTGTTATTTCTCAAAGAACTTGTTTCAATACCTTTTGCTTTCTTAATCTTTGCTCCTAAACTATAGCAGCAACGCAGTTTATCTGAAGAAAAAAATCCCTGCCGTCTGCTAGTTGTTGCAGAGTAAACTTAAAGTTCAGATGTTTTTAACTTTCCCTAATGCCTACTTATTTCATAGAATTTTAGAATATAATGACCTTACACATCAGTATAAATTCTTCAGTTTATAGAGAAAAAATAGGCCCAGAAAGGTCTTGCCTTACTTCAAGTTTAAGCCGGGTCTACTAACTCCCAGAGTTCAAAGCTCATTTGTTAGTGTTCCAAGTAGTTTACAATTACATGTTAGAAAAATATTTTATTTATTTATTTATAAAGTTTATTTATTATTTTGAGAGAGACTCAGTGAGCAGGGAAGGGGCAGAGAGAAGGAGAGCGAGAATGTGAATCCTGCTCTGCACTGTCAGCAGAGCCTGATGGGGGGTGGGGGGGGGCTCCATCTCATGAATCAGGAGATCACGACCTGAGTCAAGATCAACAGTTGGACGCTTAGCTGAGCCCCCAGGTGCCCCAGAAAATTTTTACTTAAAAAAAAAATTATTCCAGTGAGGCTAATTCTTCTTTATAAAACAGCCTCAATTTCTCATAGAATGGTAATTTTTGTGATTTCTGCGTACGTATGAAGAAAAATGTTACTTCTTGAATTTTAATTTGTTTGGGTGAAATCCTATATAGGATTAAATTTAATTGTATAGCATTAGGCTTATTTCATATAGTGGTACTACTAAGGCATTTCACATAAACCATTAAATTGAAAATTGATGTAGAAGCTACTTCAAATGCCAAGAGGTTTCTTGGTTGGTGAAGTGCTGCACAGCACAGGTAATAAAACCAGAGTTCTAAGATCAGCGTAATTAACTTTATAGCTAACCTGAAATTATTTTAGTTATGCTAAATATAAAACTTATTTTAGTTATGAAATTAGACAGCACTCCTCTTGTGGAAATAATCAACTACTATATTCACTATGGAAACATACCATCCAGAATTTAAAAAGGGAGAAAGAGTTCGTAGGATTATTCATTTGTGAATGCTTGGATTTCTTTTACTGTCAACGAAAGCTTTGTTGGCCTTAAAATGCAATCACAAATACAGATGTAACAAACACATTTCAGGAAACAAACACTGCATTTTCGCACTTTCTATCAGAATATCTTTGTGGGAAACAAAACCACAAACATATTTTACATGTATGTTTATAAGCATGTAGCAGTAAGATGCTTTGGGGAAAAGATCCCTGGCAATGCTCTGTATTGGTCTTTGACCTGGAGGAAGAAATAACTGAAGCCATGGATGCCCAACATTTCATTCCTACCATCTATAAAATTTGAGGTTTAGAATAAAAATGAGAAATTAGTCTAAAAAAATTCTAAGGATGTTAAAATGATGCTATTTTTTAGAATGTGCACCTAAAACATAATGAAAACCAACTGCTTTATTTTGGTAACTCGGCACACTTAGTTTTAAAAGTATCTTATCCAAATAAATCTGGATACTTTAATGTAACTGGATATTGAAGGATCACTGAAGGAACTGGGGGCGGGGAGAGTAGGGACTCAACTTTCCTAAAAGCAAATGACATCGGAATTGAAGAAGCATAAAAGAACTTTTACTCTCTGTGTTTTCAAATCAGATATTTCCATTCTTCTGTTTTTGTCATATACATTTCTTTGAAAAACTTTTTAAGACATGGCCTAAAATATGAAATTTGAAACATTACAGAATTATTTTCACATATGCCAATCCAGACATACCACAGGCTCTGGGTTCAGATATTTCGAAGTCCTTTAAAATTTACATTTTGTACAACACTGACCAGTATGATTTTACATTCTTTTAAATTGTATTTCAAAAGCTAAGACTTTTTATTTTCCTTTTCCATTCAAGATATTATAATTATCTTAAATAGAAATGTCACAACATCAAAGACACCCCAATTAGCCACTAGCCCAAAAAAGTGTCTGTTTTTCTTATTGTTGTTTTATTACCTACCCAATATAACTGTTTTAGTACCTTACCACTGACTAAAAGACCCTAGCCATTGTCCTTCTAGATAAGATGCAATAAGATATAAATGTGTGTCTTGAGAGAATGTGCATTAACAGTCCCAGATCGCAAAGTGGCTTTAGGCTCACAAGGTGGAACAGAGAACATGAACTTAGTAAATCAGAAATACACAGATTACAGTGAACAATATACCTAATATACTGTACAGTGGCCTTGTAATACTCCTGAAAGTAATCTAGTAGATTCCAGCCATCCCCTGGCAGCTTGCAAGCAAGCAGATAAAGACTGTTTCTGAGAGCCAGACTAGACGTGGAAGAAGCAAGAGGCTGGGAAGGAAAAGGCCTTGGCTTCTCTGTCACAACTGTGCAAAGGGGGCAGGTTATTTCATCTCCTGCCATTGGTTACCGGAACTGAATAACCCTTCCAGCCTTTGAATTACATTGTTCTAATTTTTTAATATACTGCTGTTAAGTATGAAGAAGGCCCAAATCACATCCCTCAATTTACCCTAGGGAATTTCAGTAAGCTGAATTCAAGGTACTTTTTGCATATAGAACACTGCATGTTTATCAAGTTCTGGATTCAAAGCAGAAAACAAAATTTATCTTTAAAGACATAATATGGCATCGTATAGTGGTTTCTTAGACTTGCTTAGGTAATCGAATTTGGTTTGCATCTCACATAAGCCCTTCCTGTTACATGCTGAGGAACAGAACCATAGCACTCATGTATTAAGGACTAGAAGACCAGTACAGAAGGAAGGGCTACACGGCTTGTGTAATGTGGCTCATGGAGGACGGAGAAAAGTGCAACACTTCTCTGTACTAAACAGAGATGGAGATGGGATGCTCAAACAGGCAACTGGCAGAAGAAATCTCATCACGGTACACGTCATAGAATGCAGCACAAAGGAAATGTGACTTGAAGAGGTAGAGCCATAAGGAATGACAGGAAGACAATTAACATAAACCAAAAGACTGAGTAGTCAGTTTTAAAACGCTTGCAAAAACTGCATGAACCCCCAATGAAAGCGTGAAGCGCAGAAGGAAGATGGCGCTAGTAAGGAAGATGGTGCCATTCTTCTGGAATCATGACTGTATACTACCTATCTTCAGCCTACGTCCATTCCTACCACAGATCTGACCAGCATCACTGCAGCCGCTGACCGGGAGGGAGGGAGATGTGAGTGGAGGGGAGGAAGGCAGCGGTGGGAAGGAGAGAGGAGGAGTAAAAAGTGAAAAAATAACATGCAGAGCACTGTTCGGGGTCTTGTGGGCTACGTGGTGGTAGATGTAAAACTATGAACACAGGATTGCACACCAACCTTCCCCTCACTCTTCTCCCAAGACTTAGCTCACTTGGATGCTTGCTGATATTTAAGTCTTTTAACAGCAGGCTTCCCTCCCCCATCCCCCAGCCCTGTCCAGCCACACCCAGAGGTGAGGCCAATTATGAAGTAATGAGACCGTGCTCACAGGAGACACAGATCTCTGGCCACACGCGTACTTTCACTGGCTGCGGCTCTGAATACGAAGGTACAGACAGGCAAATATGCTAGAGGAAGGTAAATTCGGTGGGGAGGAAGTAACTTTTGGAACTATTACATTCAATGACTGCTAATTACTATAGTTCAGGGACAATACAGGGCTTTAGGAGATAAAGCTCACAACCAGTTACATTTCTATAGCCCAGGGTGACCCATATGTGCCTAGTGATTATCTCACAGATCCATCTTCTTCCACTGGAATAAACCAAGAATTAGTTTTCACCTGCCCCAACCGTAAACAGATTTAACTTTAAAACGTGTATCAGACATTTCTAAATAAACGGGAAAGAAAGGGTAAAACGGCAATTATTTCACTTAGGCCTGAAAGGAATAATAAAAGGGACACTGCTTTTCCTCAGATTAAGGGCTTTGAATCTCGTGAGGGTATTTAAAAATCAAACACATGCTCTTAGCAGTACAATGTTAATTCCTATTTTTTAAACCAGGTACTATTCCTCCTCGTATTCTGATGCACGAGTCCAGATGCCTCGCCAACCAGGCAACTAAAACTCCTAACTCGGTTCCACATACTTCTAATTTTGAAATCATTATTTTGCCCCAGGACATTAACTCGAAGGGTGTGTAATGTCTGAATTTTAACTAAGGTAATTTTTATAGGAGAAAATACCCTCTTATAGCATAACCTCTCTGTTGAATATTTTTAGAAGTAACACTAGACATTAAAAAACAAAAAAGGCGTCCCAAAACATAAAAGAAATACGCTAATATTATAAAAAGTCTGGACCCAATTACCTGAAGGAGAGCCATGTGCTGAGGTCATACTTTTGACCTTGGAGTCTGACAGTCGAGAGATACTGTTAGCTCTGATTCTAGGAGAGAATTTATCTGAAGGTACTAGTCTGGCTCCGCTCCTAATGATGGCCTCTGCAGTCCGCGAGGAGGCACCACCTCTCGAGATGGTTGCCTCAGAGTCACTGCGAGCCGACAGCGAGCCGAGCCTTGTTCGACGGGGCTGAGCCAGCAAGTCAATCCTGGAGACGTTGCGCCTTCCTGTGGGGGGCTTGGACGTGGAACTGGTGGTGGACACCTCAGAGGCGACAGACGCCTTGTCCGCGTCGGCCAGTTCACTGTCGGACACCTCGCCGAGCCGAGCTCTGCGCAGGAGGGAAGTCCTGGTGGGCCGTGGCCGCGGGAGAGTGGTGGGTTTGCCGCACGATCCAGGTGCGACGGGAGAGGTCTTGGATTTAGGTGCTTTGCCTCCTTCCAGTTTGGAATGTGCAAGCTCACCGGCTGAGGTAGGCGGAGTCCTTCCATGGGGTTTACAAGAGTAGGTTTCCTGATCGGAGGACATAACATCGGAGATGGCAGAGTGGGGAACACTGGAGGTCTGGTCATCATCTGTTAGGTCTGCGGGAGGCTGTCGGATTCTTCCACCGGACTGCACAAATTTACGACCGTCTGCTCTTGACCCCACATCTGCGGAACGACTTTTTGTTTTCTTCTCCATTTTCTCCCTCGCACCCGACGAGGACGATTTTGTAGCATCTCTGGAAGGAGAACCTGTGGAACACCTATCTTTATAGAGACTCGTGAAACTCTTTCGCTTTTGGGTTGACTTCCTTTCAGTCTCTCCAGTAACCAGACTGATTGTACTAGCTGTGTCCACATCAGATTCCGGTGAGATAGAGTTGTCTCTATTATAACTGGGGGTATCTGGGCCTTCATCAGTTTTATTATCTTCACGCAGCTTGGCTTCTAGAAAAGCCATTACTGCTTCTGTGTCTTTCAGAATAAGGGTTGTGTCCATACTAGAGTCAGTATCCACAGAGTCACTTCTTTCTCGTATTCTGCTGGTAGTCGTCAATGCTAAAGAAGGGGGTGTAGATGAAGTCTGCTTATTTATATGGGGGATAAGTTCTATGGGTATGTTTGGGCTAGGTTTTTCTATCGTGAAGCTTCCCTGTCGCACTAATGACTTGGAGGATTCCTTCTTGTCTCCGCCCTTTGAAGTTTGACCTTTCAGAACCTCCTCAGCTTTTCTTCGCTTGCCCTCATTTTGCATCACCCTTTCTCCTTTGCTTGTAGAATGTCCTGGAATTTTTTCTTGAGGTTGTGACTCTTGTTTAAAAGATTCTTCCCGACACCTATCTATCTGACCGGAAATATTTTTTGAAGAAGACAACTTGGTAGGCGTCCACTGAGCCTGTTCTTTTTGTTCCTGTTGCTGAATTTTAGCTAATGTTTGCTTCACCAAAGAAGCTTCTTTATCCGTTTCACTTTTGTCCTTCCCAGAAGAGCTGCCCAAGTGAAGCAAGGTTTTATTATCTCCGCCAGTCTTAACAGCCTCCCCGTTCACTGCCCTGTTTATCTTGCTCAGGGCTCTGTCAGCATCTTGTTTGTCTTTCTGGTATACCTGTGTGGGTGCTTCTTTCTCCTGAAGTTCTGTGTCTTGTTTTTCTCCTATCTCTGACCTCTGTGTTAGAATCTTGGACTTTTCTTCATTTGGGAGCTGAGGAAGGGTGCGTCTCCTCCTCTCTCCCTGACTGGCTAAGGACGTTGCTGAGCCAGTACTTCTCACTGACATGCCAGACTCGCTGATGTCTGCATCTATAAAATGAAACCACAAAGAAGAAATGTATTAGGGCAAAAATGTACAAATACGGAATATCATATTAATTAGATTTTTCAGTGTAAGTTAAGAAATGGCTTAAGGTACAAAAAAAACTTTGAATAAACACACCAGCATTGTAACAGAGTAGTTTCAAAAGCAAGTACGGTGCCAAGACATAAAATAGGCAGATTACTAACAGGGGAGTCAAGAAAGGCAGTTTTAGGCGATGAAAACTGGGGTCATCTGATCTTAATCCTGTATCTGTTGCTCTCTTTTTCTTTCAATGTATTTTATGGCAGGGAAGGTCACTGTGTTCATTCTTGCTTTTGTGATGTATTCCGCCCATGAAATTTTGCTCAAGAAACTGTTTTACAGAATTGCACAGAGGAGGCCTAAATAAACACTTTCAATCATATAAGAATAATATATCTAGTTTTTATCTCCGCCAGTCTTAACAGCGGAGAAATTGAGAATACTTAAGGATTTTCCTGACTCCTATAAATGAAACGCATTTCTGACAAAAGGTATACATCTGTTTAGGGAAATATAAATTAACATAAAACATAGGTTTTATTTTTAAAAAACTTTAATTAGGTTTTCTAAAAAAAATTTAACACCAATTAAAAGAATTTTAAAAAGTATAAATGTGAAATAAGATCACAGGACTTATCATAACTTTAAACACTGAGGGATTTTTAAATTATGGTCTTCTGGTATATTAACACCTCATATAGAAACACACGATCACTCTCTCTTTTTATAATTAAGTAGAAGCCAATACATACTTTGATGTTTTCATGTTAAAGAAATTGAGAATACTTAAGGATTTTCCTGACTCCTATAAATGAAACGCATTTCTGACAAAAGGTATACATCTGTTTAGGGAAATATAAATTAACATATAAAGCATTCTAATCTTTAAGGGATAAGTGGAGACAAGATACTAAGACACAGCTTCTGTAAGTCTTTTTTTCCCTTATAATTCTGAACATTTAAATTTCACAGCAATATAATGGTATGATGTGGGAAAATAGCTACTAAACTTATTGATTCAACTTTAGCAATTAATCCAGTTACTATATTATGTCTTATCAAGACTACTACAAGCATCTAAAATATAAGAACCGTTTTATCTTTATTTTTCTAGCATTTCTCACACTGTCTTGCTCCTAACACACATAAGATGAATGTTTAACAAGAATATTTTAAGATTTAAATGGATTTATCAGCTAAATGAGTTAATTTAGAATATGATGAAACAGAAATGAGATAATGAAGGCCAGGTGGTTTGTTTTATTTTATAACAAGGGTAGAATTTTGCTTTCTACAGTTAATGCTTACTAATTTTATAATGGATTCTTTGGTTAAGTTTATCTAGCCCCTCAGACCCCCTCTGTTTGGGTGCCTTGTTTCCCCGAACAGTGACCAGTTTACGTTAATCAATCTGCAGATCATTCAGTCTTTGATTTTTGGGAATACTTTCAATTACTTCTAATTTCTATAGTAAGTAAATGATATACCTTATCTAGTACCCTGCTCAAATGCTTGCTGAGTAATGTTTACAAAATTCCTAAACCAGAATTTTGGGTTTAAGCCAGAGACAAAATAAATTTTCATTTCTGAATTTTGGGTTTAAGCCAGAGACAAAATAAATTTTCATTTCTGTTTTCAATAATAACAAAATTAAGAATACAGATAAAAAGCCACATGCAAATTCTCCATGAGGGTTTTATTTTTAATTAGGATTGTAATTAACTGAATCTAAATTAAAATCATTAGGCATAAAATTTCATTTTTGTTTTAAGAAACTTCCTATTTCAGTTCACAGAAATATTATTGGAAGAAAATCATATTACACAGACTTACAAAAGATATATCAAGCAAATTAAAACTGAATGTTTTTAAATGCACAAAGTAGCATTTAAATATTTGTTGTACTGATGTTATTAATGAATGTTGTAATTTTGAACTGTGTTAATCTTACTTTAAAATTTTCATTTTATATATATGCATATATAAAAATACATATATATATATATATGTATATATGTGTGTGTGTGTGTTTCATCTACAAATTACCTCTGATCTTCAGTTAGGGTTTTATTTTAATGATATCTGTATTATTAGAGCAAATAAAATTATACATGTAGAAGCATAAGAGTATGTGATTATGTTTATTTAGGTTTAATTTACTTCTCACCATATAGATTTAGCTTGTTTTTTAAAAAACTGATGTATGATTCACAGAAAAGAGACTGACAGGAAGAAAATACCATTCTCTAAAGGAACAGGTGCAGACAATTCCATTATCCTTTCTTCTTGATCATGCCTTGTGTGGTTTGCAGCCAAACTAGCCCACTGTGAAACCCAGCGTTTGTTTCCAGATGAAGATGCGCCTTCCTAAAGGAGGAAAATAAGGGAACGAAATAATAGCCTATTTAGTCAAGAGAGAGTTCTATTTAGTCACATTATCCTGTCATACGAAGCCATATTTAAACCTCACATTGCTTTATTATCATTTATTAAGGGCCTTCAGATATAGAATGAAGAGTCTCTAGGTACCCCTTTTAACTACATCTTATCATTACTGTAAATGTAGTATAATTTTCTCTACTTACTAAATACTAACGATGGCACTAAAATAAATGCTTGGAGCTTAACATTTACTGCGGCTGGATACACGTGGGTGTGTCACTGGGGCTTCACAGCTACAACAGTGAAGCTGGCTCTGCTTCCTTGTCTGGAGCAGGAGTCTACAGACCTATTCCTGAGCTGTTCTCTGGAGCAGGAGTCTACAGACCTATTCCTGAGCTGTTCTCTGGAGCAGGAGTCTACAGACCTATTCCTGAGCTGCTCTCTGGAGCAGGAGTCTAC
>CM053562.1:2627373-2751135 GCA_028646485.1 Cryptoprocta ferox
TCCTGAGCTGTTCTCTGGAGCAGGAGTCTACAGACCTACTCCTGAGCTGTTCTCTGGCCCTCTACGTGCTTTTAGGAAGCAGACTGGTTCCAGAGTCTCAAGGAGCATTAAAGCTGCCAGGTCATGTCTTCAAAGATTTCGAAAACAAACCCAAAGCTTTAGACTTCTTTTTACAACACTTCGCTGTTTCCGGAAGATGCTAGAAATCACTCAACCTTTCAGTCTGAGCCTAGACCTGCACACGTCTAGATCTGGCCTTAAGGCAAGAGGTCGCTGAACTTTCACAGTCAAGTGTGAAATGGAATTTAATTCACGAAATGGCTCCACAGACCTATGGACATATACTGGTAATTTTTACCTGAGGGCAATCTAGGCATTTCATATGGAAGATCTAGTGAGTATAGAAAAACATGTTCCCTCACAAAATGTCTAAGTCAAGGCTAATTTTGAGACTGGAATGACAACAAAAGAATGGAAGGCTATCACCAAAGCTGTACTACAAATTATTCAAAACACTATCTTACGTATCAGATTTACAGGCTAAAAACTGGTGAAGTATATACTTCAAACAGGCTACAGGTATGATTTCCAGAATAGGTTACAGCAGTAAGTACATATGACGACATGCCTACAATGACGCTTAAGGATTCCAAAGCCTGCTGCATCCGTGAACCCCCTTTCAGGACTCTGCCAACTGCTCACGGCTCTCAGCAGGAAGGAAGTACCAGAGCCCCTCACACCTTCCCTGACAGACACACTTGTGTTCTGTGAAGAGGTTCTCCTGGCCTGCATCGGGGATTCTTTCCAAGGCACGTACATACTGGGCTATACATCAGTTCCACTTGGGATGGGTTGAGGGGATGGGGAAGGGAAGAGGGAATCTTATATCAAAGTTCATGGTCACCAGAACCGTTCCTAGAGCAATCAGAACACCAAAACACTGCCTTGGATCAGTCAGTTGTTTTCAGTAAGTAAATTAAACATCTTAGGAAACAGAAACCAGAATTACACTTCTGTAAGATCAAGGAAGGAAACAGAACCCTGAAATGCAAGAAGTGCTTTAACAGCTTTCAGGAACAGGCACACCAGAAAGGGACCATTTTAATATAAATAGATAGGTGGATTTACTGGTATAGAAATATTCTATTTACATTTCTTACAAATGTAACATTTCATTTGTAATTGTTTTATTTCCCATTTGTATATATTAACTCATTTCTGGAGAGGTAGTGTAGCATACCGAGTAAGAGAATGAGTTAAGAAAACAGGGCTGCTTACAGTTCACATTCCGGCTCCACAAGGTACTAGTTTTATGACCTTGGTCAACATAATTTCTACATATTTCAGTTTCCTTATTTGTAAAATGGCACAAAAAAGTTCCTACTGGATATTAGCTCGGACTGTCTGAATAAATAATGAATTAACCCTTCTCAGTTACACTTTTTTTTTTTTTTTTTTTAACATTTCTTTCTGACATCATTGTGGAATGAAGTTTCTAATATCACTTCCGATAAGGGAATAACCATTTGTTGAGGACACAGATCTCAGGCAATTACTATGCTGGGTGCTTTACGTACTTCACTAAATTCTCTGTAAATAGGTTTTATCAAAAATCCCTTTTGCATAGATGATAAGGCTGCAGCTACGGGAGGGGACGTGACCTACGCAAAGGCCCTTGGACAAATGTGGCAATGCTAGGACCTGCACTCAGGTCTTCCTAGCTCTACTGCACCATGCTGCTGCCCAGGCTTGCGAACCATGCCATCCTTGGCTAACTTGGGGCTACTCTAACAATATCCAGGGCTGTGCTGCACCGGCACTTGGCACTTACTCAGGCACAGAAGTTGTATCTGCCAGGCAGCACCTGGCACATCCTTTCTGCCCTGACAGACAGATCTACAGATCTTTCCATTCTAAATACGGGCCTTCCTACGGTACGGCTGGTGCATATTTTTTGTTTTATCTCATAATGCCAATCAGAGCAGTGAGCTCATTAATTGCTTACTGAAATTAACATTTTCCCTTCACTGATGAACAGAATAACATAATTTTAAAGAACATAACAAAAATTGAAACAGAATTACTGCAAAATTGCTTTAGGCTTTTCTTAGAAACAAATTAGTTTTGTAAGAATTTAGTTTTTACAAGTATTTTCAAGGGAATATATCAATTACTTAAAATAATATAACTACAAATGATAAAAATTCACATTTCATGTGTGTAAAAAGTTACATATGAGGAAGAGATGTATACCTCTGAGTTGTGAAATCCAGGTGTACTCAGTGGCTTTCTTTCTTCCATTACTACTGCAGCAGAATTGAGAGCCCAATCTTTTATCAGATCTTTATGTTTTTCATTGATAATAGGCCTATTATAATCCTGATTGTCATCTACTCCAAATACCTAGGAGGAGAAATTATTTTATAAGTGAAAAGTCTGAGCACCAGATTAATATGAGTATTATCAGTCACTTCAGAGGCAAATAATAATATCCTAAATTAATTTCGACAGGTAATTCAATAATCAGGGAAACTTGTTTAAGGACAGGGAGTGACAGCTGGAGAGGAGAACTGGGCGTGGCAGCTCATGTAAACCAAACTATCCTTTTTAATACGTAGCAAAGTACTGTTTGATAATAAGTAAGAAATATCCAGGATATTACATTTGATTTATTAAAAGGTGTTAATACTGTTAAATATTATAAAAATGCAAAGTTAGGAAAGAATACACTTTGGCTTGTTTTCAGCTTATCTCTTTGCTCTTTTATTTTTGAGAAGCATGTTGCAAAACTGTAAACATAATTTTACCTGTTTCTTTCCTAACAAATGTTTAACATGTTTACATCGATGAATTAAATTCTACTTAAAATTTTCTAAGGTCCCAAAGAACAGATTTTGTTGTATGATCTCTGTATGGAATACAGTGAAATCTTCAAACTTTATTTGCCTAAAAAAATCATTGAGAGGCCTTTGAAATGCAGATCTTGGGTCCACTCCCACAGATCAGCATTTTCAATAAGCTAGATGACTATGGTCAGCACCTGTGAAAATATTTCAATTCAGAGACCAATAATCATGTGCTTGATCAAGGGCAGGATCTGAGTCTGACCGATTTCCTGGCATGGAACAGGCCCTGATGTTGCCAAACAGACTGGAAAAAGGTTGTAACTACAAAAAACTACATTCCATTTTATTTACTAGTAAGTCTCTTTGTTCCCAATGCTTATCATTGATAGGTGTTATCTGTGGCTCTAATTATTACGATTAAGAAACATATTATGTGTTTGAATTGGTGCTTTGTAGAAAAGATCTTAGGAACATAACCAAAGGGCCTTCTTTGCTATAAAAAGGGGAAAATACCTTAGGTTAAATTATTTCCTAGAAAGCTTTTCAACGATCATACAGTACACCCGATAAATTCTGAATTCCACATTTAGTAAAGGAAACATCAGATTTTCAAATTCACTAAAACTTGGAAATTTTACCACTAGATGGCCTTATTACTTAATATTTAATTCAAATAGAACTTACAGTTTTCAAGAATTGTGATTTAATATTCTGTTGAACCCCACTCAATATTCAAATTACCTTTGCTTTAGAAACAAACTGTATATTACTAACTTTAATCAAATATGGATTTTCATAATACATGGAGGCACAGTTTACAGAAGGGAAAAAACAAACCCGTTTCATTTTGTTAAACATCAGAATTAGTTAAGTTCAACAACAACAGTAAAAATACTGTGTACACTGTTCCATGTGTTCTCCCTCTAGTCTCACTTGTAAAGAAAGCAAATTAGAGCTACTTGAGTTATTTAGGACTGTCTTACAAGAAAAATAAAACTTTCTTCTAATGCAAGTCACTGAACTCCAAATTTATGGGAATTTATTTCCTTATTTTTATGATTACTAGGAAAAAAATCTAACTCAAGTTTGGAAGTAAAAGATAAAAATGCCCACATGCGAGTTCGTGCATGTGGTATCTCTGGCATGTTAATTTACAAACCATCTCAGGTGATTTTCTGACTTGGTGAGATTTACTTAGACACTTCACACTCAAAACGGACTTCGAAAACTTGTTTTCCTCAAACACTGAAGCACCACGAGTTTCAAACAAAACGTAATCTCTCCAAATCCCTCTGATGCTATTTTGAAATAACAAAAGACGTACCCACAAAGAAGTACCGCTTCTAGGGAAGAGGGGCTGAGGTAGTACAGAAAGAACACTCAGATGACTTTCCACAGATCCCTTGTAAAGCATCTGAGACAGCTATACACACATCCGTTGGAGAAGTTAACTCATTATTTGTGCCCCAACAAGTAATAGGGCCGAAGCACTACTGCCTGGGGAAAGAAGCCTTCAAAATTGCTACCTGTGTTTTTGAGTGTTCTGAAATATTAATGATAGCAACGATTAGCCCAGCTTGAAATCTACCTAGATCATCCTTTTTGTGTCTAGGTGCGAAAACATCCCCTCTTGTGAAAACAAAGAGAACATAAACATGCTGTGTCTGTGTACTTTAAAGCTCTTAAAATTTTCACATTTCAAAAAGTACATATAATCTGATAGATGATCCAACAGTTGGACCAAACTTGAGACCAAGTTTGCTAGATTTTCTCTTTCATTGTAGACTTTGTCCCTAGGTGATTTCATCCACATCCAACCACGGCTTCTCTTCAACTTCCAACTATAGACAGATGCTCACCTGTCATCTCTCCTCACAGATGGCTCAAAGGTATTTCAATCGCAGTGTATGTCAACCAGCCTCCTGTTTCTCTTCCCTTCTCTCGGCTCAATCACACCCCCCCAACTTGATATGTACAAAATCTGGTTCTCTCATTCAGCTAGGGACTTTTTTTAAAGTGAGGAAGGGAGAGAGATCAGATGCCTGTCTAATTGTGAGGCAGGGCCCTCCACACCAAGTTTGTCCGTTTCTAATTCTTCCAGATGGGGGCAAAAGGAAGGAGAAATAGATGGCAAGAAAACTTTTCTTTTCCAACTTGCACTGTCTGAGCTCTGCGGGTCTGGGAGATGTTTAAAGAGAACTCATTCATGTCAAGGGTGGAGAATGCTCACGCCTCTAGGTGCCTTGATCCAGGCAGATGCATCTCGATTTTAGGGAGTGACCTGTGGCCTCTAGGTCCAGGGTAAGCACATGGCACTTCCCTCGATATTCCACTCCCAGCATTATGAAACACGTCTTTACTCTTTTCCTTTGAATGTATATATGTGATATTTGGTATCTCACCCTGGGACTTCACGTCTATATCTCAGCAACTACTCTAAATAATGTTAACAAACTGTGACTGAGGTATGATACTTACTATTTATAGGCTACTGGGCTAGCTACCATAGGGGCTTCAAAAATATACTTAACTCAGCCCTTGCTCTCAAGGAGCATAAGTCTAATACAAGAAGCCTTAAAAAAAAAAAAAAGAGAGAGAGAGAGAGACTGTCACCTGAGCCATGCAGTGGCACTCTGTAGTTAAAACAAAATTTCCCAATGATCTTTAGTTTTAAATGTAAAGAAATGAAATATTCTCTAGATGATAAAGGACCAGTATGTGCAATACAAACCAAGCCTGTGAAAAGTCTGACCTTGGTTTTTTCACTAGCATGTTATCATCAATGTCATTATTATTTAAAAGCTCAGACTGTACAGAAAATGCCCACAGTTTCTGATTTTGAAATTGGAGAGTTGTGGTGGGAGAGGGAATAATGGTATATCAAACCAAAGAGTCAGGGTCAATTTTCATGGGGGTAAATACCCCACCTACTAAATACTCATAAAGGGAGGGCAAATTATATTTGGTAACATCAGATAAGGAGCTTTGCTTATTGTGACAAAATAGAGACCAGTGTGATCAGGTGTGGAGACAGGAAAAGGCTTGGCCATACAAATATATTAGCAGGTACAAATGCAGAGCAAAATGGTAATTAAACAGCAATAGTCCTTAATTTATTAGTAAAAAATTTTCCAAATCAGTTGAAATTCAGATTTCAACTTTCCATAGAAATAAGAAACACAATGTTAGGTTAAATATCAAGCTTTTGTAGGCTTATTTTAAATTAGCAACTGAACAAGAGTACTGTGTTAGTATATTGACCAAGGTGTCAAGTCTCAACCTCAGATGACCAGGACAATTCTTTCCTCAATGAGCAAGGACCTCCTAGGTAGGGACAGTAGGGTCTCTACCAGTTCAAGTCAACAGCAAAGGTTTCCATGAAAATCACTTGATACTAAGAACTATGTATAATCCTAGCTTCTAACATCAGGGAACAAAATCAAGATGACTTGATAGAGAATTTCTTCAAACATGTCATTTTCCATAAATGGAAAATGGAATCCTTTTTTTAGAAAAAGAAATCCTTTAAAAATCAATAGAATAAATGGCTCTAAATGTTTAGCACTGTGATTTTTACAACGTATTTGTAATCAACTTTTAAATTTAAAATTCGTTTAAAATTTTGGAAAAAAAGAGCTCAGAATGGGGTTAAGAGAGACATTTTATAATTTATCATGGTATACAAACATGTGTACATGCATGTCCACAACAGTATTATTCACAATAGCCAAAAGGTGGAAAGAGGCCAAATGTCCATCAATAGATGAATGGATAGATAAAATGTGGTATATCCACACAATGGTATATTAGTCATAAAAAGGAATAAAATACTGATACATGCTATATCATGGATGAACCTTGAAAACACTATGCTTGTGAAAGCAGCCACATAAGGCCTTCACAAAAGGTGACATATTCTATGATTCCATGTATACGAAAGGCCCGGAAGAAGCAAATCCATAGACACAGAAAGTAGATTAGTGGCTGCCAGGGGCTGGGGGAAATGGGAATGGGGATGGCATGTCTTTTAGGGGGTGATGAAAATGCCCTGAAATTAGACAGTGCTGATGGTTGCACAGCTTTGTGAATGTACTAAAAGCCAATGAAATATACACTTTAAACGGCAAAAATGGTGAAGATTATGTAAATTTTACCTCAGGGTTAAAAAAAAAGTCACCATCTAGTTTGATCCTCTTCTGTTTTACTTCTGTCTGTGTAAAAACACGCTCTCAGATCTTTGCCCTCTCCCTGCCCTACCCCGTGGTCCTGGACTCTTCCCATTCCTTAGGAGTATTACATCCATGAACTCTTCCCTTTCCAGCACTGCTTAACATCTTCTATTGGCTCCTCTTCCACATCCTCAAACTATGCTCAGGTCTAATCTCATGCTTCTACACTTAAAATGTCCAATTTCTCTCTTTCTGGCTCATTTCCTTGACATGCATTCCTTCCTTTCATGCCTAAAAAATCATGTCATTGATGGCTGCTCATCAATGACATCTTACCTCTTCCTTGCCAAGCAGATTTTTCAGTGCTGTTAGCTGGGTATTGCTAGAAACGTAAAGGCATCTCCAGTCTCCTACTAATCAAGGCAATTTCCCTAAGACTTACACACATGTATTTCTTCTGATACACCCTATACTCTTCAGTTTTCGTACTGACAAAGCGAAGCTTATAACACTTACAAGGTTTTAAATGACACACTCAGGTTTTAAATGACACATTTTAACAAGTTACGTTAGGATCAAGATACAAACCACTTTCAGCAAATAAAAAAATATAGGAAGACCTGTTTGTAAAGGACTGGCTGAATGCGACCAATCTACAAATTCATTAAATAAAGTAGTTTATCTATAGCTAAAAACATACAAATACTGACAAAAATTAAAAAGCATGTCACGAAGTTTTTCTCATCCATTCATTAAACAGAGATTGAGTGTCTGCTATGTGCCAGGCACTGTTCTAATAAGCACAAGAAATACAGAAGTGATCTGACAAATACGGTCATTCTAGAAAGAACAGGCAAAAAATGAACTAGCTAGAGGGGAGTTCTAGAAGGAAGACAAAGCGCGGTAATGTGATACAGAGAGAGCAGAGATGAATGGAGGGGCTACTTGGGACAGGGTGGGAGAGAAAGCCTCTGAGAGTGAATTAGGAGAAGGAGCTAGGTGTGCAAAAGCACTCTAGGTGGCAAGTCCTGTGAGCAGGAAAATCAGTAGGATTTCATATAATAACACAGGAAGGAAAGGGGGAAAGCCCAGTAAATGTTAGGCGTCTGATGAGGAAGCTCTGGGAACGAACACGGCAGGAGACGGGCGCCTGTCCCTGAGGAGGGCTGCGAAGGGGCGCTGAGAAGGGGAGAGGAGCAGGAATCACAGTGACCGAAATACATCCCGGTGGTAAAGATTAAAAAAAATGATAAGTGGAAAGAGGGCAAGAAAGATTAGTATAAGAGGAAGAAAAACGAGGCCCTCAGAATTTGCTGGCTAAGAACTGCTGTTGGCTTTGGTCCATGAACTCAGATCGTTTCTGGACTGGCACCAAGTGGAAGCAAATGTTAAGTCCAAATCAAAATGCTGCCTGTGATCGAGGTCCTCTCTCCTTACTCAAGGCTTTGAGTTGCTCTCCTAGTCTTCAGTTCCCAGGCACATTTGATCCTGTGTCTGAACGCACCTGGGACAGGCTGCCTTTCTGTGCTCTGTCCGGCACTGTCACCCAAGACTCTGACACGGGTTTATCAGGGTTCCCCTGGCTCTGACTTGGATCTAATCTAAAATCTTGCTGTGGACTTCAGGCTTTCTAATACCCCCATGCCACACTGTGTCCAGCTGGATTCGGGTTCTCAGCACCGACTTTCTTTGGGCTGTAGATATTCTTCATCCTGTGCTTCCCGCCTTGTTATAGTTTTCCTGGTGCTGGTCTCTTCCCCACCACCTGTGGCCTGCAGAACAGCACCAGCAGATGCAAGGCCCATGAGAGAAGAGAATATGCTCATAAGAGGCATTTTGGGGGATATATGGATAGGAATCAAAACTCAAGGCAGGAAATTTAAGGACTACTTTTTTCAAGAGAGCGCCTCAAGCCCTCTACAATGACCTTTTTTTTTGATTTGTTTGTTAATTTAATACTTAGCTTTCTTTTCTCACTACAAGTTTTTCTCCCTTTGCTTGGAAGACTAGGAAATAGCCCTGGTACTATCCTCCTCTTCCCTCAGCAGGGTCTGTTTCGATGGAGGAGTGGGAAGAAGAAACCGGTTACTATGCTGGGTTCTCTAGAGCCCGGAGGAAGGCCAGAGGAGGGAGGGCTGGGCGGCTATCATTACTACGGAAGACAGTTACCTTTCGTCCAGGCAGTGACCAGCATTTTCTTATTTAGCGCATCTCCATGTAAGCTTAGACGTAAAACTTAAGAGGTCTTTATAAACAACAGGCATTTGTGTTATAAAAAGAAGTGAATTTGGGGACAATGCATAAAATAAGGCTACCTAGTGACAACCACACAACATGAACCCAAATGCTATAAACCCATAACCTGGGGTTTCCGAAGGGGGTATTTCAGTACCTTTTGACTACAACCAGCACAGAAAAGCAAAGATACGGTATTTCAGCTTGGTAATTTCTTTAAAGAGATCCTATTTTAACTACATGCAACTTCTCCTAAATTATACCTGTTCTAATTATTTTCTTTAGGCCCAGGAATATGATTTTGGGGAAAAACTGAAAAGGCATTCAATGCTGTATCATGTGATACTGCGGTTTACTGATTTTTGATTCCAATGTGCTATTTTCTCTTGGTTCTCTCTGTCTCCTCTGTCCGATCCTCTTCGGCCTCCTTTGTTCACTCTTATTCCATTTGTCCACCAATGTTGGTGTTGCTAAGAACTTCCTACTTTGTCTCCTCTCCCTCTGTACAGTCTAAGTAATCTCATCTATTATTCTGCATTAAGCTACTCCTTAATATTTCCCAACTCAGTACTTTAGCCCAGATCTCTTATCTAAGACTCAGACGTTTCTATCCAACGACTACTGGACACATCAGCAGCTTTTTAATTGCCTTCTCTGTTTCCAATCCATTCTTCATACTTCTGACAATGATCAGATGTCCCTGCCCTATTTAAGAGTTTTCAGGGATTCTCCTCCAGCATTAAAATATCTAAAGTCCTTAGTATGATACACAAGGGCCTTCAATATCTAGTCTGATCTCATGTCTCTAAATAACTGTGGTCCTCTGAACAAGTCCTCCACACCCTCATGCTCCATATTTGGAACAGACTGCTCCATATTTCTGGAAAACCCTACTTCACCACGCCTGCTATGGGACTGATTCCACCTGCTTAAAAATGAGCTCAGTTGGCAATTAAATTCCGTATCGAAGACATATAAAATGCCAGGCACTAGGTTCCCACAGTTACGGAGTTTACACTCATGTGTGCATGTGTGTACATGTAGTGGGGGAGTGGGGAGGTGAATAAATAGGAGAGTGTAAGTGGTGATAAAGCTTATGATCAAAATGAAGCAGGCTGGCTTGACGGTGAGTGCCTACGCAGGTCTCTTTAAGACTGCTCGGCTAAAAACTTCTCTGAAGGTGGGATATTTAACCCGAGATCTTCTCTTGGAAGCTACTGGGACCCTTCCTTCAACAGCTTATGTCTATCAAAGCACTGAGCATTACTATTTTTAATTCATGTTTTTACTTGTGTATTTCCATTCCTTTACAGACTCATGTTTTGAGGGAAAAAACTCTGTCTTTTCGACTTGAACCTCTCTCTCCTAACACAAAGCTTGGCATACAGTTGATGTTGAATCAAGGCTGTGGAAAGAACAAATCAATGAAATAAACCAGTTTTCAAAAGATGGAATGAAAAAGGAAAGAGACCACATGCAAGTTTTCAGGGCCAAACAATGAAATTTAGATGGAAAGCAGCTAAGGCCCCAACCTCCGTCCACACACCTTAACTCCTCTGAGCAGTGTGACAGGACGCTTGTATTGCTCCCTTCCTCCCAGAGCACTTCCGGCTAGTCCTGGTCTCTGTTTTCTCCACACTTGCAGGTTACTTCATCTTCTTCAGACATTTGACTCCTGCTTCCCTGCTTTTGTTTTTTAGGGTCTGACTTGAACCTAATTTGGCGTCTGGCTTTAACCACCACCATTAAACTCTCAGCTCTTTTTCTCTGTATTTACAAGATAATGCAATGACTCTTCCCTACAGTTATGGGCAGCTTTGTTTTCCGGTTTATACAAACTAGGAATGACCATTCACAGAGAGCCATTACTCCCTTAAATGATTCTTGCTTTAAGAATCTTGGTTTTCTCTATTCATAGTGTTACCATATAATTTGCCATTGGAAAAAAAAATGCTTATGATAATTACACACAACAGGTATGCACCAGGTTTTGTGGTCACCCTCTCTATCCAGCAGTTTCCTAAGATTCATGTGCACAAGTGACTTGTGTTTTGGCTTTCTGCTGTCCTGGACAGGTGCTCCCTTGCACCTCCCCTAGGGTTTTAGATTGGACTCTTTCAGGCTAAAAAAAACTTCCCAGGATTTATCCGTACCTTGTGTAGAGATCCACATGTGGAGACTGCTCGTAAGGGTGATAACACAGCTAACACGTTTAGATGTCTTATTACAAGACAGGCATTACGACATGTGTTTTGTATATCTGAATTACATAACATGTTTGAATTCGTTTTATAAAACCTGGTGAACTTTCTTCCATTTGAGAAAACAAGAAAAAGAGGTTCACTGAGGTTAGTTTACTCAAGGGCACATAGCTGGTACAAGCAGAGTTTAACTTAATCACAGATCTGTCCGCCTGCGGGTATTCGGGCTCTTCAATACTAATGCACAGTCCCTCACCGTAAAAGAACCTGATAGAGAAAACATCTATCCCTATGAATATCCATAAACCAAAGGCTTAATAGGATAAAATTAATATTAATCTGAGTTTTAAAATTTCTTTCTATTCTCCTTTTCAAAACCTATTTCTTTACTTTGCATGTGACAATCTTTTAGATAGCAATATCCTTGTTCTCAATGGCCAGACAAAATTAGGAACTTTAAAATAATCTGAAAGAAATGTCACTATCAATTCCCAATGACACCAAGAGTCATTTTCTGTGCCAACAAGGTGTCCTTAGACTTCTTTTAATATAATCAGAAAACTCACTGTATTCATCTGTTTCTTTCTTGCTTTACTTCTCTTAAGACTAATGGGTCTCTGAGAGTTTGGAGTCGTACACTCCAACAGTAAAAAAATTCTGAGCATGTGTCCCTCAATAAATGCGTGCTCTGAAATTATATATGTATATCAATGTAATAACAGTAGAACACACTCCAAAATGTAAAGACTAAGAATATAAAAGTAATCTTAAGTCCTAATAATTTTCCTACATCCCAAAGGTGTACCTTGCCTACTCCCTGAAAGCCCTCTCTGTGAACTCATCATCTGAACTAGTGCCTCTCAAAAGTTAAGATGCATACGAATTATCACCTGGAGATCTTGCTTTTAAAGCAGATTCTGATTGAGTCAAGGACTGAGATTCTTTGGGATTTCTAACAGGCTCTTAAGTGATGCTAAGGCTGCTCACGCTCTGAGTAATAACAACTTAAACAAGAGGTTAATATTTAACCAAACTTATACGGTAAAACAAACAGCTGGTTCTAAAGTCAAATTTCCATAACTACAGGCAAAATTGATAAAAACTGCTTTTAAAACCAAACAACAGAATCATTAGACACATTAACCAATAACATCAAAGATCACATCTAAAATTTAAATAATCATCATGGCTGGGCATACACATAAGTGGCTGAATTCAGAATATCATAATGAAACAGATTTTGTTTCCATACGCTTCTTTTCTATCTCCAAAGGCAGCAGTGAACAGAAATTAAGAAAAGAAAATAAGGACAAAGAACAAAATTGACTAAAACATACACTTTCATCTGTTTCTGACACAAAATCAGTAGGCAGGAAACCCTCGGTGAACTAGAACCAGTGACCTTTATGTTTATACTGACAGAGGCAGAGCAGCCTGGCTTTGTTTTGTCGTTTTTATGTCAATGCAGAGTTAGAATGGTCACACAAAGCACACGGCTTTAAAATTCTATCTTACATTTATACAACTTTAAAAGGTCCGAACAGCTTATAAATGTAAAGGACTTTACATATGGAACTCAGGTTGAGTTCAGAGTACCAGCAGAATAAAATCAGAAAGCAGTTTGATTTTACTGTTAGTCTTGCAGTTCCCTCACAAGATCCTGAAGTTCCCATACCACAGACTGCATGAGAACATTTCATGCTGACCCTCCAATAATTTCCAACAGTCAAATACACCAAAAGAAAACTACCATCATCCCCGAATTTCAATTATTTACCTTGTCAATCATTTTTCTTGCTTCCACTTCCTCACTGTTGGGATTCTCTAACTCAATGGTATAAGTACCCTTGTCACTTTGGTCATCATCATTATCCTTTTCAGAAGTGGCAGAAGTAGGTTGATTTTTTAACATTTTATCCATCTCCTGGCTTGGTCTGTGCCCAAGACTCCCTGAACTTCTCAATAATGCAGTTTGTAGGAAGGGAATGGACACCGATGGCTCCTCTGATTTCTGTTTTAACAATTTCCCATGGGGAACACCATGCCCCCCTCTGTGATGCGTAGAGCTAGTCTGGAAAGACAAAGAAACCACTTTGGCATCTGCTGTTGGAGATTTTGCTTTTTCAAGTTTTGTATGTGGTGTTGAATAAGCAGTTTCCTGACACAAGATTCCCGCACTCTGAGTAAAAGAGTAGGACCTTCTTTTTCTGGGATTGTCTTCGTCAAAGAATGCAATCATAAAAGCAGTTTGACTTACAACAGCTTGGTCTTGACGCTTCTCCGTGGCCTGGGCCTTCTGCAGCTTTTTCTGTTCGGAGTGATGGCGGCGCAAGTGTTCCTCGAGAGCCGCGCGCTTGCTACAGCGCCTGTGAGCCCCGGCATTTTCCGAATCGCTCTGTGTACCGTCGTCATGTTTATTTCCTGGACACAAGAAAGAAACCACATAATAGGGAAGGAGAACGTCCCATGTAGAAAATCAGACGCACATACAAAGGTGCTATTTGTTTTTGGCCCCTCCCCCTCTTCAATCCAAGTCATATGTTCGTCTCAGTAACAGCCTCTGCAAACTTCCCTCAACTGGCAAGGCTCACATTCAAATTTTCGCAACCAACAATGAGGTCCTTTATAAATAAATGAATAGGACTGCTTTTCTTTCTCCAAATTTTAACTTTCTAATGATTCATCAATGCCTTAACAGATAAGCAACGCTATATCATCTGTGGTAGTCTGCATTTATAACATTAAGAAACGCTAATCCTGCCTCTAAACCTTATACCTCCTTTAGCAATCAAAAATTTGCTTCTAGCCTGAGAGGAAATGAGAAAAAAGACTGATCCTTCTTTGGGCATAGAACCCAAATGCCATAAAATGTGATAAATTTTGATAATGTTTAATACTTCTAAAACTATAGCATACGTTTAATAAAAAGTATACAAAATTTTAGTATAAAGATACATATTTGTAGTTTCCACCAATTACTATACTCTTCTTTACAAGTGTCTTTCTAGCTATGAGAATTTTTGCAAATTTACATTTGTGCTCTAAACTCTGGTGGCTTCAAAGAGTTAAATAAAGCATGCTAAAGACCTATCACAGAAAAGCAAAGTCTATGAAGTCCTATATAAATCTAACCACCTTCTGGGCAAATGGCAGAGTGCTAAATATAACCAGCTAAAAATCTGTCTTCTCTATAAAATATATAGAGTCAAGTTAGAATATGTTTGAATTTTGAAACATTAGGTTCCTAACAGGTTTTCTGTTATCCTTCATAGTTCTACTAAGGATTAAATGTGAAACATTATGGAAATTAGTTTTTAATGACTTAGAATTTTCAGGATTTAAATACATACATTAGAAGAAATTATCAAGTGATAATTATATTATTATAGCATAAATTTTTTGGAAAGTCAAGAATTTTTCTATGCATGTTTTAGACTGAATGAATCACAAACAAGGGAGGGCTTAAAGGATGGCTTCATTAGTAGGAAAGTGCTTCCAGTGCGGTCCGAGTTTGAACTCCTCCTGGGCTACAAATCTGAATCTGAAGACCTGCTGAATAATGTAGTGACAAACAAGACCATGATCAGAACTGGCCCGATGCGTTGGCTGGGAGGGGCACGGGGCACACATCCAAAGGAGAAAGGAGAATTTTAATACTCATGTTTTTTGTTTTGTTTTAATGAACTTAGAAGTTACTAACTGGTGCTAATGATTTGACACACGAAGACTAGCTGTAAAAATGTACATAAAAGGTGTGAGAAGACTCAGGAGCTAGAAAAAGCACACAGGTAAGGGTAATGTTTTGAAAAAGTAACAGGCAAGGGAAACCAAGAGAGAGAATAAAACCAACATGAACGGAGGCACTTCCCAGCAGGACAAAACTAACGATTATAAACATCAGATATGACAACAAATCTGAAAATCTTTCTTCCAATTAGCAATTATTCAAAATGCAATCTGAAAATAACAAAAAAAACCCAAAACAGGTGTTTAATTAATGGAATCCCTACCCTCAGGTAATTAATTAAGAAATCAGGGATAGTAGCAAAACCAAATTAAACCACTAATTCAAATACAAAACTCACTGAAAACATGCTATTTTACAATCTACTTCATTGTTACACTGGCTAAACTGAAAAGGAATCCAGTTGCTAAAGAACAGAAATAACTAAACTCTAATTTTCTGTATAATAAGACCAAATAACCCACAACGCATACATACACAGCATGGAAACACCACCTCGACAAGAACTTTACAAGTTTTGGTACCAACATGTAAAATTTGGCACTTAAGTGGTGTCACGTCCTTTCAGTATTTTTTAAGCTGCAGTTTAAAACTTCTCTTTACGGATTAGCCATTTTCTTTCATGAAATATTGTTATTCCTTCTCGTATTTCTCAGCGTTACACCAGGTGAGGCCTCCGGTGAGAACTGCGATCTCTCCTTGTGCCCGACAACACCACCACCCACTGGGAAACTCTCCTGTCCGGGTTTCTGTCTCGTCGATCAGCAAACGTGCCTAAATATGTTGAAGTCTGTTCAGTATTTTTAGGGTAGGTTAGCTGTACCAAGTCAGAGGCTGTGGTCAAAAGAAGTTGCAACTCTCCTAAAGGGTAAAAGTGTATGGGCTTTGTGAACATGATTTTCTTCACTGTCCCAAAGCGCGTGCACTTTACTCTTGTAGGAGCAAAGATTTTTGCTTTTATTTTACTTACTTTCCAGTTTTTGAGACTGATTCAAATAATTGATGGAAGTCTAAGGTAACATTGTTACTATTTGCCACAATTACCTTTATTTAAAGTCTATGCGTATACTTTCAACATCCTACATTGTGGAAATTCTTTGTCTAATGATGGTATATCTGACTTTGGGAAAAAGTCAAATGTCGTTTGTAAGTGTATCTGGAGAAATAAAATGGCTCTATCTTGAATCAAAACTGAGTTATAGTCACAAAGACATTTTCTTGGATGGTTTGTAAAATGATCTGAAGGCCAATCCAAAAGAAGCGTTCTGAGCGGTGGAAATATACTATAACATGTGTCTACCTATAAATCAACCTTGAGAGACAACAGTAATTTGTATGATTTCTGGTAGTTTTTAAATACCTAATCATTAATGCAAAGATACAGTGTGATTATGGGCATTAATGCCTCTGTTTGGAATCAGGCTTACAATTGAGCCTTGTTCCAGAAGAGAATGGCTAAAAATGATGGCTTACAAATAACAGCTAATACAGAAAATGCTTATGCTAAAAAAAGTTATAATAAAGTTATGGATAAAGGTATTTTAACATGGTAGCTTTTAAAAGAATCTTTTAGCTCACTTTTGGCACATTTATTAAAAGTAGTTTGAGGAAGACCATGTCGTTTCTGAATTGTCAAGATTTATGCTACTTTTTATATTACACTAGGATATCAGTACTGTTCATCGATTCTTACAAATGGTTAGTTTACAAGCGGGTAGCTTTTATTTGTGAGCTTTCACCTATACGTACATATACAGTTCTCAGTTATGAATTTACTATTATCTGGTAGAAGCAGAAGATAACAATCACATATGAAGAGGCTATATGCCAGGTAATTGCTTAGGATTATAATTAGATTTAGTAAGAGGCCCCAGTAAAGAATTAGGTAATCACACCACCTCACTATCCTGAAATGTTTTAGAAGCAAATCAGAACAGGTATTTCTTCATTACTGGACCAAAATCCCAGGGCACAAAGTACAGGTTAAGCCAGGGTTGGTCTTATCAGTGATAGTGAGGTCACTCATTGTATATGCAAATTACTGAGTATTTGCCAGGTAATTCAGTCCCAGGTGAAGTGTTAGCGATACAGTAACCTGTTAGCATTTTTTTTAAAGTTCATTAACTCCCTGTGTAGTAACCGAATGGCCACATTAGTCATTTCTCTTAAAGACAGCTTATTAAATAAAATTAAGATAGAGTAAATAAAATATATTTAATTAGCAAAACAAAGGAAACGTTATTTAGCTGATACCCTGATGTACAGGTGTACACGTCTGACTAACTCTGGCCAAGTATTATACTAATAAAGCATATACTGACTACTTCACAAATAAACACTCAACTGTGGTTTCATAAGTTTTAATGTCAAAACCATTTTTAATTCAATTGATTTAATTTTAATTGATTCCCAGTATCTCTAAACCAAGAATTTTGTTTCACGAGTAACCGCTGAGAAAAGCTTGAAACACTTCACTAACAATGTGACTGTATTATTACTGGGGCACCTGGGGGGCTCAGTCAGTTACATGTCCAACTCTTGATTTCAGCTCAGGTCATGATCTCACAGTTAGTGAGTTTGGGTCGGGCTCTGCACTGGCAAGGTGGAGCCTGCTTGGGATTCTCTGTCTCTCTCTCTCTCTCAAAATTAATAAATAAACATTTAAAAAACCCCAATGTGACTATATTACTAATGTAGAACTTCTGGCCCATTATCAAATGGCTTAAAATTTCTTTCAAAATCGAGACATTGACATTTTACTGGAAGCATCACAATAGAGAAGAACAGAATTGAATATCTCTTTTCTTTAAGTCAAGAAAACGATGAGAAAGGTCTGCTAAGGGAATTCCACAGGTGAATGGAATGAGTCTTTTATTTCCATAGGAAAAAGAAATATTTTTAATGGCATAAAGATAAATTCACAAAACCCATCTGGTATTGGCAAGGAAATGAAGACAGACTATTTTCAATGAGTAAGGTGGACGTGGGTAGTATGGCTTGATTCTGAGCTTCAAAATCAAACAGAAAGCTTTGAAAAGGCTGAAGTTTCCTACCATATAATTTTTTATCTAGCAGTAGTTTGGTAACTGTGAAGACTGAATTTTCTTTATCACAAAACAGCAAGTTCTGAAATGATCAATTCACTTTACCTTTCAACCTTTTCAAGTAAACTGGAACATCGCTCTTAATACTTTTGGAATCCTCTTCTGTTCTTTCCCATACCATCTGAGGAGGGTTGTTTTGTGCTAGCCAGTCAGCCACCTTATTTTCTGGTGCCATCATTCCTGTTTGAATCCCTGGCAGGTCTTGAGTTCCGGGAGAAGACTTCTTTGACTTGTGGCGCTGATCAGAAGCAAATTTTGTCACATGGTCTCTAATAGTTACCTTCCCTGGGGTACTGTCATCAAATTCAATGGTAAATGAAGCATGCCCTGCACCTGCTGTATGGGAACTTGGTGTGTCTTTTGTCGGGATTTCATGAATAGTGCTCTCTGGTATTTGTGATGGCTGCTGAAATTCTTTGGTAGGGATTTCAAAGTAACTTGGCTCCCTACAGAAAGGAAAAAGTACTTCTTCACTTGCAGCTGCAGATTGTTCCTCAACTTGCTTGGCATCTATGCTGCACCCTAATGAAAAAAATAAGAGAAAATTCAAAATATTTGGGAGCTTCTAGCACAGAAGGGAGTATAATCATGGCCATTTGTATTATGCCATGAGAATCAGAAGACAGATTGGAGCCTGGATGAAAAACTGGCAAATGTCAGCGAGAAGAAATAATGTTGATTATAAACATAGCATTCAGTTACCAACAGAAGATGTGAGATAAGCAGCAGCAATGACCAAGAGCAACAGAGCAGTTAAGAGATGGATCCTGCATGGCTAGACCATATTTTTTCCAAACTGGATCTAGAAATCATCCAAGTGCAAAAGAACTGAAATCAAATGTAGATGGAGATGCACATTCAACATATACATCTTAGAGTGATAGAAAAAATATGAATTTCCTATCAAGTCAGGAGGATGAAATACTTATGAACATGAAGTACAGCTTCTGCACAATGTAGAAATAAATGTGAGGTCACTATGTGAGCAATGTTCTAGAAGTAATGATTCCACTTACCATTCTTCACCAGGACACTTAGAGACATTACTTCTCCAATTACAAAAATAACACACTGATGTGCTATCCTTGTGAGAAGATGGGTACATTTTGTAAAGAATGAAAAGAATAACTAAAGATAAAACATGGATTGCTTGTGGCACTGCGATCCAAGCAGCAGTGTGAAAGAAATAAGTTAAAAATAGAAAATTTAGTTGCCAGCCAATAAGTCCAGAAGAAAATTCACATACATTTCTATACATGTGTCAGAATGTGCACAAGTGTCAAGAATTCCTGGAGGAAACTGAATTATAAATCTCGGATCAAAACAACCAGAGCTGGCAGAAGACGTGAGCAATGCTGGAACGCCGTCACTATTGTTCTGCTGTCTCAGAAATGAACATAAAGGTATAAAAATAAACGCATTTATACACGACGTATGTAAATGAATAAGTAAACAAAATACATAAATGAAAATGATCACTGAAAATTTTTTGTAAGTATGTGTTATCAGATAGTGCAAATGCAAAAAATAATTAGATAAATAAAAAAGATTAAGTTGTTCTATTTTTAAGAAGGCAAAAGAACCATATCCATTACTAAGAAGGTAGACAGTTCAAATGAAAACATTTTCCTAAAGATCATAAAAGCATTCCATTTTTAAACAGATTGATGGGGAAACCATGTGCAGGTAATTTATCAGAAGGGAAGGAAACACAGGGAGACTAGGTTGTTTCCAATCATTCCCTAATTAAGTGAAGTAGTACTTGGTCTCTTGAAGCATCTTTTCCAATATTACATCTTGATGGGATTCTTCAGGTGCTGGAACTCATTTCTTAGCAGGACTCTCTAAATATATACAAACATCAAACTGTTTGCTTTTAGGTAGTAAGAATGGGATGGCAACACTGCTGTCATCGAATGTGTGGACATTCAGTCCGTCCAGTCCCCCCCCAAAACAAAACAAAACACTACACAGAGTGTAGTAACAAAGTATGTAACAAAACAGAGTATGTAACAAAAACAATTTTCAATGTAAAAATTATTCTTATCAAAATATACTTAGTTCTTATAACTGAAAATGAGAAATGTACATCAGAAAATAAGTCATCAAAGTAAAAATTTTACATGCTATTTGGAAGAAGAGATCATACAAGACTAAATAACCTAAAGTCATGTTTTAAAATATTTATTTCAGAATTAATTCATCTTTATCTTAATAAAAAAATGTCCGCTTAGACTCTGTTTACTCTGAAGGCCTGTCATTTAAAACTTCCATGAGAGTAAAATGCATTAGTCACTTCCCATGTATTAATGAACTAATAAATGCTATTTGTAATTTTTCATATGTGGACGTATTTCCTGCTCATTACAAGTGTAGTGTACTTGGTCAGCTCCACATAGGGTAGCCGGCTTATAAACCTGTCCTAGCCTACCTATGCACCTATCCATACACACGTATACATTCACACAGTCATTTATTCTGCTTTGCTCATCGTTCTGGCAACAGGATAATGCTGGCTGGGGACAAGGGGTGGTCGTTTCTTGTTACCACCCACCCAGATACCCAAATAAGATGATGTGGCTGAACGACAAAGCCAAAACCATGAAAAGCTGCTCCGGGGGTATAATACTTATCATCTACTTGTCATTCACGATTTCAAGGAATATTTTCCTAATTTTCCTTCCTTGTGAAGGAAAAGTTCACAGTTAATATTGACATACTTTCAAAATGTTTTCACATTATAATATATAAAATATATTACCTATAATATATAATAGATCAACTGCACATCACTGTTTTTAAGGTTTTCACCCCTCAGGGCTACTTCAAAGTCACCTTTCCTCCAAGGACTAGAAAACTGGGACTTACACAACTAGTCCGGGAACCAGTGATTTAGCGATGTCAGGTAGCACAGGAGAGGGAAAGGCAGCACGTTATGACCTGATAGATAAACCCTGGGTCTGTCAAGTCTTCAATTCTCATTTTTCTTATCAGAAATAATGGTGTCTATCCAGGAGATCACTGTCATGACTCCGTGAGGGTCAGTGTTGAGATAATGTACACTACTCAGAAGAAAGCCTGGCACAAAGTAGGCACACAAATAAAGTCTCTCTCTTTTCCCCAACTCTCCAACATAGCTAAGAATTAGGGAAACAAAAATAAATAAATAATCTAACTCTGAAAAAACCAAGACAGATACAATAACGCCTGTACTCCCATATTCATGACCTTTACTGACAGAAAAGTCACTCATTCAGAGTCTTCTTGCTATTTGCTCAGATTCATGTAGCAAATTGGAAGTGAGTATTAAGTCAGATATAACTGCACCAAGAAGTAAGAGTCAGATAGACGGCAGAAGTAAGACAAAAAACAAGAGCTTGGGACCTGGCTCAGAACCACGGCAGTCCAGAACCACTGAGTGTGGAGGGCCAGCAGCCCCACGCCCGTTAATGTCTCCCAAGGCCGTCATGTGATGTATCACAGCGTAGTAACTGATATTCATCATCATGACTTCAGGTCATAAACCAGAAAAACTTAATTTATATGCAGGCTTCTCCACTTAAGAAGACAGTGATATGGGTAATTCATTTAATAGAAATTTAGAAAATGGTCAAACTTTTAAAGAAATTGTCAGTTGTAAAAGTTTAGTCATCTGGAAAATTCATTATGTGAAGGAATTCATTTCTCTGGAGATGATAAAAACAGATCAAGTGTGGACCTACTATACTTGGGAAATGTAGGCCTACTAGAAAAATTATTGGGAAGATTAATACAGAAAAATAAAACAGCTCTCCTATCTCAGAATACTGACGGAACAGATTCTGGAAATCCGTGAATTTAACATTCATTCACTTTCAAAATCAGCTCTGTTTATACTAAATTAAGTAAATTAATATATTAAATACACTAATATTTTGAGGATACTAATATTTTGTCATATTCTCAACTGTTAGATATTTAAAACTATTTCATAACTGATTACGCTAGAATTACGTTTATCTAAATCAAAAGAGAAAATGGTGACAATACACCTCCAGAAAAACCATTGCCTTCATTCTTCTGTATGAAATTAAATGAAATGTTCAATTCCAGATGCTAAAAGCCAGTGATGAAAGCACATTCACTCAGCCTAGCACATTCAAGGACTGCAAATAACAAAGACTAGGAAACATCAAAAGGAGTCACAACTTGAAAGTTTCCAAATTCAGCGTGATTAGATGAAAATCAACGTAAAAGAGCCAAAGATTTATTCCTCACAGCTACACACACGTTCTTTTCAAACACATAACCTACAGAGATGTTCACACCAAGTTAGCAGGCCCAAGGACACACCTATAGCTAAAGTGAGGGCAGTTCTTCTTAATAGGACTAAAAACACTCAGACAATTCCCGGAGAATTTGATTGCTCCAGTGTACACATTTGCTTCTCGGGTTCCATGCTACATGGTTAGGTCTAGGAGATTCGGGACACATGCGGACCCACTGGGACGGACAAAACAAACTAGCAGGTCGCAGATACTCTATTACCCTTTCTGAAATGTTCCCCTCTACCACCACTTGCTAAGGTTTTACATTCTAAAAATTGGTAACCAAGAAGCAAATCACTTTTTGTGTTTATGAGTTGCGTGCTTAGAGCATAAATGAATCACATTTCATAACTGGAAACACTTAAATAAAAACACTTTAAAATAATCAAATTAAATAAGTACCCGTCTTCAAACTGATTCTACAATTTCAGCTAGAATCGTAAGTTATTTCAGGTCAGTAAACTGTTCCCCTCAGCCCTTATTTTAAAAACTGCCAGTGATAAATCTGAAACAATAACATCCTTGCACTAACATAAAGCAAAGAAGAAGATTAGGGCAAAGGCCCCTAATTTAAGGCTAATTCTGACTGGGTTCTTCAAGCAATTTAACATAAACATAAATCACTTAATTCCTTCTTACTCAAAATATAATCCCAAGATTATGAGACAGCTTTTGTCATCTGGCAAAAATGACACTCAATGAGACATGCCACAAAAGCTGATAATCATTTAAGAATTTAGGTTCACTGACACAGATGGCAATGAGGGGAAATGCCTCCCCCATGCAGCCACCGCGGACTGGAGGCTGAGAAAGGGAGAGAAACCGGTTAGCGGAGGGGCCTGTGGAGATGCACTAGCCAACCCTGAAAGGTACAGTTATTTAAGCCAGGAAATTTCCATCCTGTTCAGTCTCAGGTAGCATTTGTTATTTGCATCTGATATGATGCTAAATGATACTCAGTATTAATACTAAGTATTTCTAAGCTTGGAAAACTGCGCTGGTGAGAGAAACAAGGAAGCTATGAGGGGGATTTATTTGCAACGTTGAAAACTTCAGTTTGGGGCACTTATAAAATCAAGTTGATAAAGCCAGCTTTCTTAGACCTGGATCCTGGCAAAATTAGCACATATTTAAAGAACAGTGTTCTTACTCTACAGCTAAGGAAAATGTTTTATTTATGTATTTATTTATTTATTTATTATCTTGTACAATAGGGTCAAGGTAGAAAATTGAGAAGCCTTGAGCTGGAATCTCTCTTTGACTCCGACAGACTGACTCGGTTTTCCACATTGCTCCCTGGGACCTGCATTTAATCCCCTCAGGTCTGGATCCTTATCTGCCATTATCATGGAAACTGCCCATTTCATCCTTTGGTGTTGATGTCTTCGCCAAGTCCTTATGTGACAACTGACACCTCCGTTTATTTCCTGGAAATCTTGACTTTCTGGCTTATGGGACAGTTGGTTCATTACTAAATCCCTCTAGCAACAAAAGAATATGTTCCTTGACTATTAATGTGACTCAGAACTATTTTTTCATTCTGGCTGCTGAACTTGGCTAATCTTGCTACATCCAACAAATAAAGGAAACTGAGGTTTTACAGTACAGATGTTTTATTTTATATCACATTTCTGAACATAACAGAAGCTGTTCACTTAAAAATATGATTATATACCTGTGAATCTAATGAAACACAAAATTAGTTTGTGGCCACTATTTTGGTCTAATTGAAACATTTTAATAATTATTTTTAAATACCTTAAATGCCCAATTATATTATTAATCTATTTTCCAAATTTTAATCTCATAAGTTAGAAAAATATTTTAAATAAAAATGATATTGGAATTAATACTTTATACGACAGTCATTCATAATTAACTTAAAATGACAAGATCATTAAGACATTCATCAACATTTTTTATTAAAGTGTAGTAGATATCTTTTTTTCAGGGTTGCCATATTTTGTTTGGATTATAAATTCTTCCCAAGACATCCATTTAATGTCACAGTCTTGAGATTTTCCTTACCTGCTGTTCCAGTTTCATGACTTTTTTCTTCAGGTTTGCCATTGGACTTGAAAGCCCTTTGTTCATCCACTTCATCATCCCCCCACCATGATGGCTGTCCATATAATGGAGTACCACGGGGCATAGCAGAAATATCTGGAAAGAGGTGAAAAAAATCTGTCTAAAGCATATGAAACAGAAAAAAAAATGGTTTTGAAGAATGCTGGAATTGCCTGGTTAATTTATTAAATGAAAACAACATAGAGTCTAGATAGCTGAAAAGTACTCTAAGTTGAAAACCTTAGTTTTTGTGTCAGACCCTATTCAATGTCAGACATAACTAAATAAATGGAATTTTGCACTGGCTGAGATTAAGTAATGCACACTGCTTTAACCTAATAGCTTTTTGCTAATGTGTACTCAGCGTTTCGGTATACAGAAATGGCTCATTAAGTAGGTCTAGATTAAAAAAGACAAAGTAAAGTAAATTTTGGTATAAGTGACCATTAAAAACTTTTTTAAAGCCTAGGGGAACTGTACAGTAACTAAATTTAATGTAGCTGTTAACATGACTAGTAGATTTATATTTGAGCAAATTTGGTAATGCCTATTAATTTAAAAAATTGTTTTCTGTATGAATAGGATTATTTATGTACAGCAGTTCCTGGAACATCATAAATATAATAATAATTATGATGATGTAACATCATCGGATATTTCCTTTTTATTTACTTACTTATTTTTAAAATTTTTTAACATTTTTGAGACAGAGAGGGCACGAGCAGGGGAGGGGCAGAGAGAGAGAGCACAAGGCGGGGGGGAGGGGCAGAGAGGGAGAGACACACAGAATCTGAAGCAGGCTCCAGGCTCCGAGCTGTCAGCACAGAGCCCCACGAGGGGCTCGAACTCACAAGCTGTGAGCTCATGACCTGAGCCGAAGCCGGACACTCAACTGACGGAGCCAGCCAGGCGCCCCTAGATATTTCCTTTTAATTCACTTGTTAGAATTCAAGAAAAGCAGACAAACATGAAACAAAAATACTGTAAACTATATTTATTTCTCTCAAATATTTAAATATATTAAACACACCTACATATAACTGCCATATATAATTACGTGTTATAAAATACCTTCTATAGAATGAAAGCAGTGGCTATAGTAAAACCTACTCTAAAATTGTCATTATTGTAAATTTATATGGACATGGCCAATTTTTTTAGAACAAAGTATGCGATTTCTTCGTAATCAAGTATAAACATGGTATTTTCAAAGAGGTTAACTTACCCATGGCCTTTTCCTCAGACTTCACTGCTTCCGTGGCTTTCTGCTGCACCTCTGCTGAAGTATCCGCTCCCTTTGAATCCACGCTTTTGGCACATGCAGATTTTGATAATTCTGATTCTGAAGATTTTTGGGACAACTGAAGCTGAATGGTAAACTTCTCATGCTATAAAACATTTAAAAATGAAAGTGAAACACCCAGGAGTGAAATCAACACTAGCAAATGGTAGATTTACACAAGTAAGTAAAAAAAAATTTACCTTTAGTGCTTCTTCAGGGACCCTCATTTCTCCTCGAACTACAGTGAAAAGATTTGTATGTAAACAGGGCTAAGGAAGAATATAATTTCAAAATTCTGATAATCAAGCTTAAAATAATCAAAGATAATTTAGGAAATTGTCCTATTTTCAACAGGTAATTACAAAAGAAGTATCATATTCCCATTAGGCGTCAAATGTTAAAATATGCTCACAACTATGAAGACTTTAATTTTTAAATACCGGAGAAAAACCTTGGGGCGCCTGGGTGGCTCAGTCGGTTAAGCGACAGACTCACAGTCGTGGGTTTGAGCCCCTCCGCATGGGGCTCTCTGCTGACAGCTCAGAGCCTGGAGCTGCTTCAGATTCTATGTCTCCCTCTTTTTCTCTGCCCCTCCCTGTTTGTGTTCTCTCTCTCTCTTTCAAAAATAAACAAACATTAAAAAAATACATACTAGACAAAAATCTTAAAATCTGGCAAGTAATTCTAAACTTAAGCAATAACGGCCTTTAGGAAGTAAATAGCTGGGTAATAAATCAGAGCACAAAAGACATGTTCAGTTCTCACAAACAATTTGACTACAAAGAAGAAAAAGCACCTGGATCAAATTATATTGGTAGTTAGCCACAAAAAATGTAAAAGGAAGTTTTTCATCAGTGATTATCCAACAGTAAGTCCTGAAAGAATTCGATTACTCAGACTTCACAAGCATTGGGAAAAACGAAGTTCATTTTGAAAGTGCAGAAGAAATTCTGTAATTAGGCTCCTTACAGCAACCACAACCACCACTTTCCTCCAGGCACTGCAATCAGGGTCGTATTATATTATCAAACAACTGATTCTATACAGATTAGAACCAAGTGCTAGATATAATGGATGCTTTCATTACTATGCCAAAAAGAACAATGCCTCTGTATATTAAAAAACATCTTTCACTTGGAACAGCAGAGGTCACATTTCCCACCATTACTTAACCCTGTACTGAAAGGATTTTTATAACCATGTACTAAATTCTATTATCCTTTACCAATTCATTGCACCCTTTGACTTCGAGGCTAGAAAGCTGTAATTATCGCAAATGCTTGGGGTAAAAATAGTTCCCATGCATGAGCAGCAGTAAACTTGCAAATGAGGTTTTAACTTCTATTTCTGTTCATTAAAATAATAAAAATTCAGAACTTTTGGAATTGTAAAGAGCTCTGGGGATTATTCTGTTTAATATCTAGTCCTCCTATTCTATATATAGGTTATTTGAGAACTGGAGGGGCAGAACCTAAGATGACAATCCTGTCAGCTGAATCCGAGTCCAGGGTTCCTATAGCTGTGAAATACTAGAATTTTCCTTTTTTGTTATGTGCATATGCTGATACCTATTTGCTGACACATATGAAAAATATATTTCATAATTAATAATTCATACTTAATGAAAAATAAAAGTCTAGTAACTTTGTTTTACCCCCAAGAAACTCATGAACAGGTGGAGAAGATTCATAGCATTCCCACGTTTCCAATCGAAAACACAGTGTCTCAAAAAAACAGAAAGCCATTTCCATTTTTTTAGCGGGAAACAACGATTTCAGCCTGCCGTTGGGGTTTTCTGGTGCTCCATTCAAATTTATTCCTGAGGGAGTTCCAGGCTATTCCCCAAGGCTAGTCTGGAGTCTTGACTTTACACTTATGACTCCGTTAAGATCTGGGAAACCTCAAGAGAGGCCACACTTCTTGGGGTCAAACACTTTATCTTCCAAATAGGTTCATGTGTGTGGAACGAAAGATCTCAAGGGTCCTCTTTGTGAGGCTCATGAGTTTACCTGAGAATGCTGGTCTGGGGGGGAAATTTTGAGACTGCCCTGATTTGAGCTTTTGGCTGCAAAGCTGCCTTCTTCCTAACGGTACAGACCCAGGCTAACTGTTTTTAAGTTGCTAATTTAAAAAAACGACAAACTAAGGTCCAATTCCTCATGATGTCAGTAAGTTAAAAATATACAATACAGTATTAAGGTATAGTCACATTAATTATATCCGAACTAAAAAAAGTTATAAAAAGTTTACATTTTTGCTTATTAAAAATCGTATTTGTAGGTTATTTCCCTGTTTCTTTACATCAGGCTGTGACTGTGATTTTACATTCATCCCTAGGCTCAATTTATTTAAGAAATGTTTATTGGGGCTCCTGGATGGCTCAGGTCATGACCTCCTGGTTTGTGGGTTTGAGCCCAGCGTCCGGCTCCACAATGACAGGCCTGCTTGGGATTTTCTTTCTTTCTCTCTCTCTGCTCCTCCCCCACCTGTGCTCCCTTCCTGGAACTGTCTCAAAATAAAGAAATAAACTTAAAAAGAAATATTTATCTATAAGTGGGGTCAAAGAAACTCATCTGCATACTAGTAATGCATTCTAAAACACCTTTATCTAAATGACAATTAAAGCTAACTAAGAGGAGGGCAAAATTTTGAACAGTTTTAGTTACTCCTAGGGCCTTAAAACACTAAGTGTTGGATATCACTGTGACCACGTGTTTCAAAAATCATTTTAAAAATTAAGTGATTAAGTTGTTTCATTGGGGAGATACCAAACACTTACAGAAGAAATCTAATATTACATATGAGTTTTTGTTGCTTGGGACAAGGCTTCCAGTGTTTTAAGGTTTCAAAAGGTGCTGTATTCTCAAACTATTTAATGGGCATTAATACAGTATTCCCTGAAAACCTGTATTACTAACAAAAATGTGACTTTCATGATGTTGAAGACACTGTGGATGCCACAATAGATGAGAATACTTGAATACAACGATCTTACATGAAGGAAAAAAACATTCTTTTTCTAAAATTTATATATCTTATATGTGTGATTTAAAACATATAGTAAGACTACCCTTAAAAATTATCCTTAAGGTTAGCCAAAAACTTAGAAATATGGGAAATTTAGGGGGGTGCCTGAGTGGCTCAGTAGGTTAAGCATTTGACCCTTGATTTCAGCTCAGGTCATGATCTCACAATTTGTGAGTTCAAGCCCCCCATAGGGCTCTGCGAGCACAGTGCGGAGCCTGCTTAGTATTCTCTCTCCCCCTCTCTCTGCCCTTCCTCTGCTTGTGTTCTCTTTTTCTCTCTCTTTCAAAATAAATAAATAAACATTAAAAAAATGGGAAATTTATTTGACTATATTGGTAATAAAATATATAATTATGCTAAAATACATTGCACGTTGTATTGCCTAAGTTTAAACAAAGCAGAAAACCTTCCAAGGGGAAAATTTTATTCCTTTAAGCAAATTTTCTACTAGCTTGAAAGTTTGTCTTTACCTTCAGAGAGATGCATTGTTTTATTCTGGCAGATCAATTCCTTTGTCCAACTTTTAGAAAACTTTGTTTTATAAGAACAGGTTTTAAACAACCCCTTTAAACTTTTCTTCTATGACTTTATTCCATGTCTAATAGCTCATGTCAATTTCTTAAATTTAGTTCTCTCAAGCTTTGAGAAACATCCTCCATTTTTGAAATCTGGAAAGTGTGTTCATGTTTTATTGTGGATATCAATCACATTAATCAGGAGGAATCCTGACTTCTCTAAATGAAGAGTCCTTGATTTTTAGTTATATTTATCCCCTTCCTGATCATTTTAGCAGCCATGATCTGGACCCAAACACACAATGCCAGAGGTAATGTTCCAAGTATAGATAAATCATGATCTTAAATGCTATGACAATGACTTTTACTTTGTTTCTAATATGATTAATCCAATCATTCTGTGGACATTATAGGAATAGACAACTTCTTTGGGATAAAGCACCTTAAAAAAAATTAAGGTACTAGGTTCTTATAATGACCCATATGCCTGGGATGGTGAGGATTTTGAGATTTATGGTATTTAAGTAATGTTTAAATCATTTGCCACTAAACACACAAACCATATCATATTCTGATCTTCCTTCTAGTTCACCAGTGACCCCATCTTAATTTTTTTTTAATGTTTATTTTTGAGAGACTGAGAGACAGAGCATGAGCAGGGGAGGGGCAGAGAAAGAGGGAGACAGAGAACTGGAAGCAGGCTCCAGGCTCTGAGCTGTGAGCACTGAGCCTGACGTGGGGCTCGAACTCATGAACCATGAGATCATGACCCGAGCCAAAGTCGGATGCCCAACCGACAGCCACCCAGCTGCCCCTCCATCTGAATCTTTTTAAACTGTTTCCTTATCTCTCCCACCTCTTCATACTGGAAAATAATAGGTTTCATTTCTTAGATCTCTTACCAATCTATATTCACTCCCTTGTGTGGTATCATTTAGTCTCAAGGTTTTAAATATATTTAGACAATGAAAATTCCCAAATTTTTGTCTCAGGCCTATACCTACTCCCCTAGACTCAATCTGTATACCCAGAATGTCCAAAATCAACTTCTCAGACTCTTGCTTCTGGCCAAGACGGAGAAAAAGGCACCAGATTTGCTCCCCTACACGAAGCAACCAAAAAATGGACAAAATATATAAAACAATGGTTTTCAGGATAATCAACATCAGGCAACAAAAGACAGTGACTCCTGAGTGAAGGGAAACAAATCCAGGTGAGTCCAATCACTGTCCCGTTTGCCATGTTTAACAGAGTTTCCAGGTCACACTGCAAGTAAAGGTAATCCTGACAGGGCCTGCCGGGCTCTCTGAGGTGAAGAGAGCTGCAAAGAAGAAAGAACTCCAGAGATATTCTGAAGATCTTGGTCAAGTATTTTTAATCTAGTACAGATGAGTAATGCATGTGAGGAAACGACTACCTAGGCCTGGGGCAAGAACCATTTAAAATATTACAGGTAACAGCACCCAGTGCTCACAAACGACCAGGAATAGTGTCTGTCCCCAAAGCCAGGCTGGAAATCATCATGAATCACAAGTCACTGGATAAAGTAGAGGTCAGCAAATTTTTTTCTGTAAAGTGCCAGATGGCAAATATTTTAGGTCTTTGGGGCCATATGAGCTCTGCTGCAACTACTCAACTCTGCTGTGGTAGTCCAAAAGCAGCCACAGAAATATGTAAATGAGTGATCATGGCTATGTTACAATAAAACTTTATTAACAAATATGGACTGAGGGCCAGATTTGCCACTGGGTTTGCTGACCCCTACAGCAGAGTACACAGAAAGGTCTTGGCTCTGTAGGAGAATAATTAGCCTCAGACTACTCTTATAGAAGCCTAACAAATCTTAAAAGCAAGACCGTAAGTGATAAAACTGTTTCCAAGTAACCTTATCCCAGAACAAAGCTCAAAAATATGTACAGGAATACAAAAATTTGCGTGCAATACTCAACAAACTCACAAGGTCTGCCATCCAATAAAAAAATATTATGCATGCAAATTCAATCAATTAAAACTGATGCAGAACTGACACAGAAGTCAACAAAAATGTTAAAAGTTATAACCATATTCTATATATTCAAAAAGTTAAGTAGTAACTTGGGAGATATCAAATACAAAATCCAAACTGAACTTCTAGAGATGAAAGCTACACTGGATGGATTAATGGCAACTAGACATCGCCAAAGAAAAGATTAGTGAACTTAAAGACACAGCGATTATAACAATCCAAACTGCAACACAGAACTGATGATTAAAACAAACGAAGGATCAGTAAGCTGAGGGGCAAACTCAAGTAACCTAATACACATTTAATTGAAGTCCTTGAAGGACGTGAGGAAGACAAAATTTTATCTGGAAGAATAATGGCTGGAAAATTTTCTAAATTTGATTAAAACTATAAACTCACTATTCAAGAAACTTAACAACCCCCAAGCAGGGAAACACGAAGAAAACTACACTAAGGCACATCATAATCAAATTGCTCAAAACCAGGGATAAAGGGAAATAATGCAAGTGAGAACACAGTAGAGTGACATCTTTAATGTACTGAAAGAAAAGAAATGCCACTCACAATTCAACGTCCAGCAATAATAACTTTCAATAGCTAAGGTGAACTACTTTTCCAGACACATGAAAGCTGAAAGAATTCATCACCCGCAAAACCATACTGCAAGAAATGTTAAAGGAAGCCCTGAGCAGAAAGGAAATGATACCAGATGAGAACATGGATCTATGAAGAGGAATGAAGAGCATGAGAATTAATAGCTATATTGGTTTAAGATATAAGGGTACAATGGGCATAAAGATACAAGATATTTTTATTTAAATCTCGTTAAAAGATAATTGACCTTTTACTCGTAATAATGTAGTATGAGGTTTGTAACAACTAAGAATAAAGAGTCTGACAATCCTAGCATAAAGGTCATACAGAAGAAATGAAAGTTTATACTGTAGTGTTCTTATACTATATGTGAATTGCTATAATATTGCTTGAAGATACAATTTAAAATTAAAGATGTAATTACAAATCTCGAAGCAACTATTCAAGTAAAAAAAGTTATAGTAAAAAAGACAATAAATGAATACATTGACATCATACAAAATGTTCAAAAACTCCAGAAGAAATTAGAGGAAAAAGAAAAAAAACTGATGGCACAAACAGAACAAAGATATCAAGATGACAGAGTTAAACCTAATTACATCAATAATCACACCGAATGTGAATGGCCTAAATTCCCAAATGAAGGCAGAAATGATCAGATTGAACAGTAAAAAAAACAAAACAAAACACCCAACTATATGATGCCTACTTTAAATACAAAGACACAAATAGATTAAAAGCAAAAGAATATAAAAAAATATAAAAGATGTTCTGCACTAACACCAATCCAAAGAAAGAAAGAAAGACAGAAGAAAGCTGGAAGAACTATATCAATGTCAAAACAAACCATACTTTGGAGCAAAGAACATTATCTTGAATAGAGCAGATCATTTTCTTTTATTTGTTTATTTTGAGGTAGAGTGAAAGTGTGAGCTGTGGAGGGGTAGAAAGAGAAGGAGACAGAGAATCCTGAGCAGACTCCAAGCCCAACACGAGGCCCTATTTGGGGTTTGATCTCATGACGTGAGATCATAACTTGAGCTGACAGCAAGAGTTGAATACTCAACCCACTGAGCCAACCAGGGGCCCCCAGCATGTCATTTTATAATAATTAATGAGGTCAATTCATCAAGAAGACATTTTAATCCTAAATGTTTATATACCTAATAACCTGGTTTCAAATCACATGAAGGAAAAACTAGTGCAAGCAAGGAGATATAAGCAAATCCATAATTACAGCCTATGATTTCAATTAGAGCCTGATCTCTCAATTAATAGAACAAGCAGACAACCAACTGGTAAAATACAGAAGATGTGAACCAAGTTGGCCCGACATTAATAGAACACTCTACCCAAAAACAACAGAAATGTACATCCTTTTCAAGTACATATGGAACACTTATCAGGAGAGATAAATTAGGCATATTCTGGGCCACAGGACAAGTCTCAATAAATTTCAAATGATTTGAGACATACAAAGTATGTTCTCCGACCACTATGGAATTAAGTAAGGAAAAGTCTCTGGGAGAATCTCCAAATTACTTAGAAACTAACAAACTTTTAGATAACCAGTATTCAAAAATCAAGAGAAATTAGAAAGTATTTTGAACGTTAAAGCAGTACTTAGGAGAAAATTCATAGAGCTAGAAGCTTATATAAAAAAAGGTCTCAGATGAATAACCTCAGCTTTTATCTAGAAAAATGAAATGATAGCAGAAATCAAAGAGAAAATAGTAACAACAGAGGAAATTCAGTTAAATCAAAAGCTTGTTTTTCTTAGAAGATTCTTCCCATTTTGTCTATGAAATCTGCTCTACCCAGACTTCTCTGTCAGTTAATGGTGACTCCATTTTTCTAATTGCTGAAATCAAGTGCCAAATCTTGGATTCAACCTTGACTCTCTTTCATTCTACTTTCAATCTAATCAAGAAAATTACCGGCTCCCTCTTCAAAACACACCCAGAATCGGATTCCTTACCACCTCCTCTTTCATCACCTGCTGTAAACCTCTGACTCACCTGGTACTACTGCGCGGCCTCCTAACTCACCCCCTCTTTCACCCCTGCCCACTTCCATCCTTAGTCTCTTTTGAACAAGAGTAGCCACAGGAAAGTCCTTATCATGTCACTCCTCTGATCAAATCCCTGTAAATGGCTCCCCATGTCACTTAGAAGTCAAAACCCTTAGAATGGTCTATTATGTGCCCCCCTCTAACCGCATCCTCCTGCTGGCCCCAACCACAATGACTTTTGAAGGCTGCTCTTCAAACATGCCAAACATATTCCTGCTCCAAGTCTTTTGCACTTAACTCTTCTATCTGCCCGAAGAGCAATTTCGCCTGATATCCATATGGCCAGCTGCTTTACTTTCTCCTTATCTTTATTCCTATGTGGGCTTCATGAATAACCTTTTTTAAAATTATAACTTCTCACTCACCACCACTAGCTCTCTGGAACCCCCAGTTACACTTTTCCTCCATTAGAACTTGTCATCCTCTATTACTATTTTTGTGTGTGTGGTCAGCTTCCTCCAAGCCCATTAAAATATAACCGCCAGGAGGACAGAGTGGTCTGTTTCATTCACTTTCGTATCCCTAGACCATGGGGGCAGGATCTCCCGGCACACAGGAGACATCAAATAACCGTGAAGTGAATAACCTTAGGCTTGCTTCTCTGCTACAGTCTGGCCACTTGGACACTTGCTAGCTCCAAAGTTCACTTTGACTACTGCAGCATTTTATTATCCTTCATGAGTTTACAGTCATTTCTTAAACTTGGATATTTCTTCTACTACTGGCTTTTCCAAATCACTTAATTTCTTTAATTAGAAAAGCGCTTTTGGCCGATAAATTTTGTGTCTTAGTTCTATCTCAGTTCATGGTAAGATGTTCTTTCCATTACTGTGACACTTTAATAAAGAGTTAGAGGAGGAGTTTGTAAACTGGCTATTAGGCTTAATTTTAATTAAAATACAGCACAATAATTACTTCAGTTTGGTACAAATATAAAAGAAGTAAATGTAACATATAAAATTTGTTTTAAAAATTTCATCCCATATAATAAAATTTCTGCAGTTGCAAACATCCTAGCGTTCATTTATGTATAGTTTTCAAAAATCATAAATGATAGGAAATGCTATTTTAAAATAATAAAATTTACTGAGCCTACCCTGAGGACCTGGATAACAGTTCTGGTTCAACATTGATTTATAACCCTAAAAAAGTCCTTTGGAACAAAACATTTGACCCAGCAACTTCTATAGCAGACTATTATGAGCTAGTATATAAAAAGGAAGTATTAGTTCACTACTAAGAAATCACTACAACAAATTGTAAAAGTGTGAGTTACTGTTTAACAGTTTTTTCTTGATTTAAAATTCAAAGTAAACATTATAGAGTTTTGTTGAAACTCAAATTTCCTATTTTCTCATGTTTTGAAACAGATTAAGGAGGTATTTAAATTCAAAATATATTTGCATTTATGGTATGATGAAACTTTTTATGCTGGTGGAAAATGGCCCATGGATCAAGGCTTTAATGCTAATTCTTAATCATTTTATGTAATTCATATTCTTAACAGGATTTAAAACATACAACTCATAACTATTAACATTTAATGGTCTCACTTTTCACATGCTCCTTTGCTGTTCAAGTATAAAGTTTGTATGATGTGCTACAAAACTATTCTTAATACATTTTAAGTTAAATCTAAAAAAAAAAACTACTTATGTTTTAAGAACAATTTTAAAGTGTTAGTACATTTATTTTACCTATGCATCAACTGCAGGCAGCTGAGACTACATTTGCTATGGTAGAGTGATAAAAGTCCATCTGGCTTGCCAACACGTTTAATACGTTTTCTAATACTAATGTCCAGATAAATGCAGTAACTGAAAAAATGAAAACTCAAGAAAAACATTCAGCATAAGGTGGAATATTTGTATTATAATTAAATAAAAGTAAGTCATTTACTTCAAAGCTTTTTGCCTTGTATGAATAGAAATGTTTTAGTCACGTCCTTCAGTCACGTCCCTTCTCTTCAGTGGGGTTCTTTACTATACCCTAGGGAGGACAAAGTCAGTCCCTATTCAGTTCTTAGAATCTTATCTTTTTTTACTTATTTATTTACTTATTAAAAGATTTTATTTTTAAGTAATCTCTACAAGCAACGTGGGGCTCAAGCTCACAACTCTGAGATTAAGAGTTGCATGCTCTACTGAATAAGCCAGCCAGGCGCCCCTAGAATCCTATTTTTAACAAAAGAATTTTAAATATACGCTAACTGTATAATGAACTGAACCAGGGAGCGTGGGTCTCAGAAGACACAAGATACTGAGAAATCTGAATTAAATAGGCGACAGAGACAGAATTCTTAAAACAGAGTAAAAGTACGAACGGGGGAAAAAAAGGAAGGGTAAGTTCTTACACTCCTTCCAGGAAGCTGTTCTGTGTCATGCTCATCCAAACAACAGGATCCCTGGGCTGGGCTAACAGTAAACATTTCTCTGTCCTCTCTTTGTTACATTCTCTGATACCCAAATTACACACGTAAATACCACTGCTGAAACTATAGAGAGGGGGAAAAGCTGAGTCCATCAACTTTTCAAGGATTATTTTTAGGAATCGGCATAACAACCAAAAAATATGTATTATTTTTAAACATGTATTTCAGTATGGGAGGGCAAAGAGACTTCCAGCATGCCTCTACTGCAAATTCTTAGATCAAGAAATGTTAATTTACATCAGAAAAGCTTTCTGAATAGATTTAATAAATGCACAAAATCATATAAGGATATCATATCCAAATCTCAGCTTATCTTCAAGTTTCAAGGTGATATAAGTCTGCTCTGGAATCCTTACATCATTCACAAAAGTCTACAAAGAGAGAAAAAGATGTTAGGTTATATATGAAGTAGGAATTATTACATTTCAGATAAACAAATACTCAAACCTTATACTTAAAAATACATGAGATATGGTGGCTAACACAGCTTGTGTATTATGAAATGTGCCATGCATCTTATAGGCTGATAGATGATTTTCATACTAAGCCTTTTATCAATAATTTAACACACAAGAACCAGGCGGCACCTCCTCTAAGTCCATCATGCTGCCAGGACAAATACAGGCACCTAAAAATGATGCTAAGAAAAGCTCCTCATTTGAAGCTGGCAAATCATAAAGGGTAAAATACTTAACTTTTGATATATCATCAGGATCCAGGGGACTCCATTTTAGCTTTTTTGGACAATTCTAATTATTTGTGAGGTTTGACGTTTCATTACTTTTTTAAAAGTTTATTTATTCTGAGAGAGCACAAGTGAGTGGAGGAGGACAAGAAGGAGGGGTAGGGGGAGAGAATCCCAAGCAGGAGCCTGACGCAGGGCTTGAACTAACGAACAGTGGGATCATGACCTGAACCAAAATCAAGAGTCAGACGCTCAACCAACTGAGACACCCAGGTGCCCCTATTACATTTTTTAAAGTAAATTTTCTTTTTGCTCTCTAGAAGAATTCTAAGAATAAAAGTAATGAAATACTGGGGCGCCTGGGTGGCTCCGTCAGTTGAGCATCTGACTCTTGGTTTCAGCTCAGGTCATGATCTCATGGTTCACAGGTTTGAGCCCCGCACTGGTCTCTGGACCTGCTTGGGATTCTCTCTCTCTCCCTCTCTCTCTCTCTGCCTCCTTTCCCTACTTACAAGCACAAGCCCTCTCTCTCTCTCCAAATAAAAGAAATAAACGTAAGGAATAAAACTGCTATTCTATTTCACAATTGCCATATGAGTCCTTCAGACCTTTTTATGACTCTAAGATACATTATGAGATCTTATTGACCTTACTTTTCCTATTTTTGAAACACTCTGCTATTTCACCATCCCATCATTATTTTATCACTACTTACCAAGTATTTCTAACTATACTGAAAATGACCAAAATAATCAGAAAACAGAAGACTAATGAAATTGCCCAGAACACTGCTATCCGACAGAAATATAGTGCAAGCCACACATGCAAGCCACACATATACTATTAAATTTTCTAGTAGGCACCTTAAAAAAGTAAATAGAAAAGTGAATTAATTTTAATATTATATTTTAACCCAACCCATATATCCAAAATAGTACCATTTCAACAAATAATTAATATAAAACTGAACAAGATAATTCATTTTCTTTTTTTTTTTTTTTTGGTACCTTTTATTTATTTATTTTTTTAGACTCATCACTTTCAAGTGCTTTCAACGGCTAATGACTACTGGAAGGAAGGTACAATTGTGAAATAAACCATCTCTACTGCACCAACCTCCAGCTTTTCAACTGCCCGGCCCAGAATTCTGTACCACCTCTCCGAGAAGATGTTACACACATCTGGAGACACTATCTTTGTACTTTTTAAAAATAAACTATTAAAGAGCACAACTGAGGATTCAGAATTTTTCACATACCATCCATAAGTGCGAAAAGAAGAACAGTCAGAAAGATATTTCACAACTGTAAGATGAATACAAGAAGACAGACAACAGAGCTCTAGACTATAATAGTGAAGAAACTGATAATAATATAGCAAAGCATTAGAGCATGAGTCTTCAGATAAAGATAATCCCAGATGAATTTTCTTGAATGCAAAAAGTGATGAGGGAAGACTGTGTCCAAGGGCAAAAAGAAAGGAGGGCATTTTTCATCCAGTTAGCCATTACAGGTAAGAAAAATCATGCAATGTTTTTCTACAAGAACTTGGAACAATTCTCTATTTCAAATTTTCATAGCATTCATCTTTTGATGTTTGTTTTCCAACACTTCTTTGATTTAGTTTCTAAGTGGACAAATGCCCAAGGCAGGTATCTATACAGAGGTAACTAGAAGGAAAGATGATATAAAAAGAAATAAAATTATTAATCTTCTGTTAATAAATCTAAAACTGAGAAATGTTTTGCAATTACAGAAGACAGCTATCATCTTAATAAAACTGTAAGCTGTCAAAGTCTTAAAAATAATGCATTTTTAGAATATAATGCAAGAAGAAATAGAAATAATGATAAGCTAGAACCAGCTGGAAATGTCCTTGATATCTGAAAAGCAACATTTACAAAATGGATATGTATCCCAGGTCTCCCTTGACAACTGATGAACAATACCCATTTTGTGTATTATGTACTTTTCAAAACCAGAAAAACATGAAATAAAAATATGACCTTGTCATGACTAATTTTTAATTAAAATTTGAAGTTGTTTTTCATTATCCTTTTATCCTTACTTCTGCAAATTATTTGTTAAAAGACTTAAAGAGTCAACTAGACACAGATGGTAAATGGTGATGACTATTTTTCCTGGCACACTGGAAGTTAAATTGGAACTGGCTAGATTCACAGAACAATGTTATACTTAACTGCCCAGAATGCAGATATCATATAAATACCCAAGTTTTCCTCTGATAAGCTGAAACTTTAAAAATTACTTTTTCCTAGTGAACTCCATTTTTTAAAATCTGGATTTGGATGGCCATAATACCTTATCTGGGAAAGCTCCCTCCATGGTGAGGAAGTGCAGAAGGGTCCTGAATGACATTCAGTAAAATATTACAGGAAATTATGTTATTATGGTCATATGCTCAAATTCCTATGTATGACTGGCACTTTGTAATATGTCATAGAATACAGTTTATAAATCTATAGAAAAAAATTAGAAGCTATAGTCTTAATTTCAAGCCCAGATATATGAAGATAGTGGCATACTGCTAAAACTTGAGATCACACCTTACTATGATGCATGAATAATCCTAGAACACAAGCTTCTAACATCCTTCACAGGAAGATTAAAATGTTAATACAAAGAAAATTTTGAATTCAGGCATTTATAAACTTTGATTTCATGTTCATTTCCAAAATGATCATTTTACAATGTTTTAAAAGTTACACCTTGAGTGGCACCTGGGTGGCTCAGTAGGTTAAGCGTCCGACTTTGGCTCAGGTCATGATCTCGTGGTTCATGAGGTCGAGCCCTGCATCAGGCTCTGTGCTGACAGCTGGGAGCCTGGAACCTGCTTCAGATTCTATGTCTCCCTCTCTCTCTCTGCCCCTCGCCCGCTCACTCTGTTTCTCTCCCTCAAAAATAAACATTAAAAAAATTTTTTAAAAGTTACACCTTAAGTTTACCAAAATATTCTATGTAGAATTACAAAAGAGAAGAGCTTTTCCAAATGATGGAAAAGAAAAGATAAGAATAAAAAGAAACAATTAATTCACTGATGTTTGATATGCGGAAAACAAGCAATTAGGAATGCTGTGTAAGAGGAATGCCACAGTTCTAAGCCAATTTTACTTAAAACTGTTTCAACTTAAACAACCATTTTACTCAAAAGGCCTAACATGACCAATCAGATCCACATAATGCTTAAGACTGCTCAAATCACTCAATTATTAAGCCTACCTACTGTGTGTTTAACAGACATACTAGGTAGGTACTTGCAGAAATCAAGAAACATACAATTTTAAAATGCTGGCAGTTTTATGATGGAAATATTCCCCAAGGTCTAAAAAGGCTTAGGAAATATGAGCCAGACACAAAGTTTCAGCTCACAAAAATGCAAGTGAAAACATCTGAAGGGAACAAGTCTCCTGAAGGTCTGAAATTATGCAAGGAGGAGAGAAAATTTCAAAAAGCAACAGGAAAAAAAATCATTTAAATAAATCAATTATGAAGCATCTTAATAAGTCAAATATGGGGAAAAAGAGGATTTACTTCTTCTGTCAGTATCATTTGATCACCCTTCCGCCTTGTAGGTGGAACAGATGAGGACGAGGAGGCACAGAGAATGAAATACCAAACAAGATCTGAGCTCAGGAGTGGAAGAGCTGGGATTCACAGTTAGGTCTCTGAACTACAAATCCCACATTCTCTGCAACTCACGGAAGTGTGGGTGCCCAAACCCCGCCAGCTCTTCAAACTCCCTCTTCCAAACCACCAGCTCACAGAAGCAAAGCAAACTAGATAAACATCTATTTAACTGACACACAACTAAATTGCGTAACTGACTGTATAAAAGCATATAACCACTGTGTATTGTATTAATGCTCTGGGAAATCTGAACGGAGTAAGTGGCCCCAACCACACTGCCAGAGACAAAGTCATCTCGTTTTCCCTCTCCTCTGCACACCCTCTCCACTCTACGCCGCTCTGGTCTGATGCTGGCACAACTCCAGTGAGAAACAGGGACCCCGCAGAAGCCCGAACACAGTGAGCCGAGGGGGCAGCCTAGAACGAAAGCCAGTGGTGGAATGCGATGGGAGGGCCATGGCAGAGGTCAGCGGCTCTCGCTCACGGAGGGGCAAGTGCCCCAGTGGGGGAAGGAGGCAGGAAGAAGTGAAGGCAAACAAGGGTTCTCCTGGAGAGGCTTCGAGGGGCGTGTGGGGAAACAGGCCGCTAGAGCATCAGCTACAAAATCCGGTCCGGTTTCCTCAGGCAGAGCAATTTTCATTTCGGTAGCAGTAACTAAGTCAAGTGTAGATCTAGGTCCCTTGGGAGTGTTATTTTCGGGTAGGATGAAAGGGAGGAGACAAAGTGGTCACAGTTAAGAGTTATTTATAAGTTGGGGCTGTTGGTAAGGGCTTTTAAAAACTGTAGCAGTAGATTCCGTGAAAAGTACGTGGGCCACAGGGCGCCCAACTCCTTTCAGCTGCTTTTCTTGCCACACCACCGCCACCAGCACTCACCGCATGCTGACTACGTGCTGTGCCAGGCATTTACATTTACCAACTTGTTTACAGCTCTGCAACAACCTGAGAGAAATGCCATTTTGCTACGAACATTAAAAAAACTGAGGAACAGAAAAATTAACCTGTCTAAAGTTACTTCACCAGTAAGAATTCACATGGGGCTCATTACCACCACATCCTGTCCCCTGAATTCAAAAATTACTACTTTTAACCTGATGCTCAAATTTCTAGAGTTCTATGAAGAGTAAACAGGCTGTGAGTAACAGTCGACCCATGGCTCCAGCGCACAGGAGCTGGGAGCCACGAGTCTGTTCCGTGTACTCCCTAGGCTGCCCCCGGGGGGCGGGGGGGGGGGACCAAAGGGACCGCTGGTGCGATGCTCGGAAGTTCCGGAACGGGCACAGGCTCCCACGTCCTGTCGTCTCGCTGCATCCTCCCACCAGCACTGCGGAGCAGAAATTACCTGCCGTTATCTGGAAGCTGAAGCGAGGTAACTGAACTTGCCACAGTCTCTGCACTCACAAGCTAATATGAAGACGTATGAGGAACCAAATTTCAGAAAGAGAAAGTGACTGTCCCTGGGTATAGCACTGGTAAATTATACACTGACATTCAAATTTAGGTACTGATTTCGAGTTCAAAATGCAAATGTTGCTCCCCATGAGCTATTATCTTCCACAGAATTACTGAGTATAACTGAATTATGAAGAAAGGTCAACCCAGAGAAACTTAGAAATATTTTACCTGATATTTTTTTATAACGAACATCAAGTAATTTTTCTATTTGATCACAGTCTTTTAAAAGAATAAAACACTGGGATGTAATCTCATTTATTATTTTCCAAGATAATAATGTAAAGACGTCTATGCACAGCACGGTGGTAAAGATGAATCTTTCTGGCTTAAAACCAGAATGTGACATTGTTAAAAGAGTCCACATATAGAAGTAGGTTAAAATTTTTCTCTATAAATTCCTTAATAAAGAAAATAAATTCAATTTCATTAAAAACAAGACTGTATTCATGCACTGAGCAGACCCCTGAGCAAACGTTCGTGACGGTTCAGGAGCTCATGACTCAGCACAGCAACACAGAAGTAAAAGAAGACGTAATACAATGCAGAGAAAGCACCCCAAATCAAGATTAACACAAAGGCTTATAGGTGTGGAGGAGGAAGAAAGTAATTCTGCAAATAGAGGCTGGGAACCACAACAGCTTACTTACCTGTCTCATGCTAAAACAGTTTCTACCTAGTCTGCCTCTATTTCTGCTTTACCTGCTCAACATGTTAACAATGTCAGCAAGTTAATATTCCTAAACACCTTCCCTTTGTTCCTTCCCTTCGGGAAGAAGTGGAATCTGTGCTGGACTCCTAATAAGCACCTCTGTTCTAAATGAGCAGGCAGATGGGAGAAGGACTAGCTTGAAGGCAAGCCAGTGCAGTGTTCTGAGGAGGACCCAGGACAGCAGCACTATGGTTCTGGAGGCAGGGCGAGGGAATGCGCGACAGAGCAGGGACCGGGAAAAGTGTGTGACGCCAAACGTGAGGGATTTCAGTCCAATCCTGAATTCTGAGACTTAAATCTGTTTTCCATGAGAAACAAATAAAGGCTTGAGTAAAACTAATAGAAAAACAAAGTACCTCAAAGAATAAATAGCAGTCTTTCAGTACCTGGCCAAGTCAGAACAAGAAAACAATGTTTCATTGTAATTGTCCAAATTCTGCATGTGTTTTTTCATAAAATATTCAATGTATATTTCAAAAAGCAGTGGCAGCTGGAAGCAGTGGGGATACATTTAGTTTCTGTTAAATTCATTTTAATAATTTCAACAGCATAGTTGTGGAAAAATATTGCATCTGCTTATGTTAGCAGGGCTATCAGAAAATTGAGAAGAAATAAGAAATTATTCACTACTTCATTCTCTCATTCTGCAGCTATTTATATTCCAACAATGTGGAAAGATCAAATGAAGAATTAGGAAAAAAACGCTGCAGTAACACAAAAATACCTTCGAAGTAGGAATACAAAAAAGCAATAATGAACACTGATGTTTAGATGATGTCACGTGTTTAAGGTAAACAGATGTGTTTCCTGTCTTTTTTGCTTTAGTACAGAAAATTCTCCACCAGCGGGCATCAAACCACGTTTTCACCTTTATTTTCCAAGTTAACCTATACTTCTCTGGTGCCCAAGTGTGCTTTTTTTTCGTACTTACTGCCATGGCTTTCCACTATTCTCCCACATATTAAATCTACGCCATCCGGTGAGGTCGACTTTCATCTCATCTCCTTAAAGAAGTCTTTTAACCATTATGGATCATAACAACCAGCAACCTTCTGAATTACTGTATTTACTGCCTATACAGATTCTTGAGAACATGGGCTGGTTCCACATTCTACTATATGGTCCCCCAAATGCCACGTACCTAGTAAGCCTTTAGAAGTAAAATGCAAACTGGGGCACCTTGGTGGCTCAGTTGGTTAAGTGTCTGACTTCGGCTCAGGTCATGATCTCACTGTCTGTGGGTTCGAGCCCCGTGTTGGACTCTGTGCTGACAGCTCAGAGCCTGGAGCCTGCTTCAGATTCTATGTCTCTCTCTCTCTCTGCCCCTCTCCTGCTCGTACATGCGTGCGCATGTATGTGTGTGCGCACATGCTGTCTCTCCAAAAAAAAAAAAAAGAAAGTGAAATGCAAACTGAAGAGAAAGAAATATAACACAAACAGGAACTGTAACCTGATTTGTTTGCTTGCAATATTAAAAAAATATTCAAATAAAGCAAAAGAGAAAATCTTCACTTACCCCATTTAGGCTGCCCAAATCTTTCACCAAATGTTCATCCGTAGAAGCGTCATAATTGATCACAGCATGTTGCTTATCCACACTACGAGACTGAAAGAAGTGTTCTGAGTTAGTAAATACAAGAAAATACTAGAATAACAAACACAAAGGTTTTTGGCTAGATACTTTATATTAATAGAATAGTAGGTAAGTATCAGGAAATATCAAAGTACAAATGGATTAAATGAGATTTAAACGGTGTTACTACTATACAACACAAATTTGGCATCACTCCCCAAAGAAGAAAGCAGCCAAAATTTGAAGACCTTCTTCACACATGCATACACATGCGCACACGCTCCAGAGCTTAGCGAGTTGTTTGTAGAAAGAAGCCCCTGAAAGATGAACTGTATAAAAACCTGTGGAAACTTTTATTGAAAGAATCCACTCACAGGAAGACACAGTCTGAGAACCACACTGAATCTGAACTCAGTATAACACTGAGGGCTATTCTGTGAACCTTGGTATACGAAAAGCAAAGAAAGTATCCCGAATGGGAAGAGATGGGACTTCAGTTCCCAGTTCAAATGTAAAGAGCCTGGAAGTCATCAGTCCCATCCTTACAGGAGAAAAGATGCACGAACTGAAAATCAAAAACTACTCTTAGTTTTATCAGAGAATTGAGGTCACATGGCCAACTGCCACCGCGAAAACTAGAGAGGTGCAATCAGAGAATCCCAGCTTCCCGAACACAGAAACCACGGCTGCGGCCGGCAGGGCAGGAAAACTTAAGACTAAGATGTGTAATTGCCAGAGATGTGAACGCGAACTAGGGTACAGACTAAAGCTCCCAGGGGCACCGCCTTGGGGGACATCAGTCTGCCATGAATTCATGAGCTTTACCCCGGAAGCCCCACAAGGGTGTCAGGGTGAAGACGGGAGAAACTCTTCCTGTGTTCCCCTCAGTATGCGGGTGAAAATACACCCAGAGCATTCTGTCACCAAGAGCCTGTCCTCCAGGAAGACTGCTTTACCAGTGCTGACCAGCGTGGCTTTTACCAGAGCCTAACTGACGTGGGAGAACAGGACCGAAGTCCAGCCTCCTCTCGCCTTCCTGTCTCACCTAAGGAGGGGGACAAAAAAAGCTGAGATGCACTTGTGGAGGTCATGACCTCATTCAAAGACTGAAAACTAATCACAGCATTTTGGAAGGCTTCCTTTCCCTCCAAACCCTACCGTCACATCCACAGGGTTTATACACGCACAAAGTAAGAGATTACAATGGAAAAAATGGCAAAGTTCAGATTATTAAATAAAGGGTGTCTAAGGAAACTCAGAAAACAACAGGGGAGACGAAAACAAGGACACCAGAGGAAACGTTAACTTCTGGTACTTTCAGGTACAGCCAATAGTAAACACAGTTTAACTCCCAGCCACAGGCACAAAATGAGGAGAGGGTCAGCAGCTAATAAAATAACAACACAGATGTAAATCCTAGTTGAAATTGTCGTATCCAAATAAGTATCACTAAAATTAGAAGTCCCTGCCTCAATCAGCTTAAATCCCATATGGAAAAAGTTTTGGTCTTTCCTTCTAAGTACATTAGGAAAAAACAGTATGTGACTTAAAATAATCTTCCAACCTAAACATTCATCACACATACACTTTTGCTCTTAAAAGTTTTAAAAGTTTGTTTCTGGTTTGTTTTTCTCTGAAACTTCAATTTCTCTAGGACGAGCTGCAAACCCCAGACTCAAGAGCAACTTTGTGCAGAGCGGTATTAATGCCACTTCTCTACAGCTTACCTGAAAAACCGATTATTGTATCAAATTATACTAACCAAAACAAAACATCTGCATTAAATCTAAAAGTTACTTAAAGTTCACTTTAGTTTCTACAGTTGTGTTTTAAATCGTTGCTCTGTTTATTTAATGAAGTCCTAAGTTCAGTTATTAGGGTTACAAAAAGAAATGTGGCACCATTAGGAAAATAATTCCTCCATATTGTGGATTTGTCATGTTGACTTAGTCTAGCAAAAATTACATGCTGTAAGGCAAGTGAGATTTCAGGTATATGTGGGGCTCTTAATAAATATAAACAAATCATCCATAATAAATAATCTCTGTGAGGAAGAAAACAGAAAGAGCTCAAGTCCTTAGGACGGCATACTGAAATTCATGGGGAAAAATTTAAATGAGAGCTGAGAAAAGAAAACGCACACAGGGGAGGGAGGTTAGTATTAGATATAGAAAATAAGCCAAATGGCTGCTCATGGAGCAGCTTTGGAGGGAAGTGGTCAAAACGATCAGAGAGAAGGAGAACAGAATGGCTTAAGGAGGAGATAATTAGGAGAGGCTACTTAACTAAGTCAACCACTTGCCAGAAACGTGGAAATCCTGAATCTGATACACATCTTGCCCTCAAATTGTTTATGGGGGTCGGTAAGTACAAGAATACCTCCTACAGAACACAGAGCAAACTTAAGACCTAAGAAAAAGACAAGAGTGCACTGAGCTGAGATGCTGTTCCAACTTTGGGGGTAGGGGGTGAAGGAGTAAGGACGTTATGTGGGATCAGGAAAAGCATTTTAGGAAATAGGGTAGTAACTTTCTGAGAAGACTAGTCTTACAGACTTAAGGCTAGAGCTATTGTAAAACAAAACAAGTCATTCCCATTTGTGTAACTCTTTAAAAAGTGACAGCCAATGAAAGAAAGCAAAAAAAAAAAAAAATTCCTGTTTTTAGTTATCTACTGTGTCTTCCGGGTGTCAGTGTGTTTCAGTACCCATAGAAGAATTCAGCAAGAAACCAAGATTACAGAGCACAATACATCTGGTGAGTGGTCAAGAAAAACTGAAGGAATAAGAAAGGTTCATTTTTTACATCTAACCATTTAAGTATTAATTAACCCATTTTCATTTCCAGATCATCAAATTCTCATTTTCTCTAGATGAAACTAGCCAGGAAAAGGTGTGTTACAGCTTAATTTTCACAACCCGTTTGGATATTTCAATGAAAATCCAACAATCTCTCAGAAACATAGAATTTAAATCCTGACAAAGACTGCTAACTTTACCGAGTTTCTGATTCTAATGGGAAAAAGCCTTAGCTGATCAGGGGTAAACTGCAAAGACTGTCAATTTTTACCAGGTCTGTTATTCTTGTCACTTTAAGCCTCCCATAAGAATGCATGTCTCCTTATCACAAGCAAAACAATTTTTCTGCAGCTTTGTAGGGGAACCGAATTAATTACACTTATTACGAAGATCGCTTCTCAATAGGTACATATGATCTGCTGTTCACTTGAAACTAATAATGTTGTAAGTCAATTCTACCTCAATGAAAAATAAAAAAAAGAAGCAAGACACTCTAGTCACCATGTCCTTATATGTAATATCCAGAAGAGTGTGCCTCCTTCCTCTTGATTTTAACTTTCTAGAAAGACTCTCTTCCCAAGGCTTTGCATTGCACTCTTGAGAATCTGCCGTACCGGAAACTCTTCATTCTCAAGCTCTCACAGATGGTTACCTCCTACTTCCTTCCTTCAACTGAAATCTGGTTTTCCCCCTGACAACACTATTTCTACTGCATTCCTTTAAAGTGGATGCTGCCCTCCCAAATCCACCATTCTGCTGAGCTCACAGATACAGAATGAATTCATGCAGTTTACCACTGTGGCTTTTGGACCATTACGTTCCCCCTGAAGGGAAAAGACCTTTACTTTCTTAAAGTTCTTGTTATGTACCAATAAATATAAATACAAGTATAAATACATATGTATATATACAATATATTTCCATACACACACGCACACGCACGCGCGCGCGCGCGCACACACACACACACACACACACACACACCCCTCCTGGGTTGCTGCACTCTTCTGTCGTCACTCTTTGTTTTGAGAAACTCTGCCCCCAAAGTGGGGCTTCAACTCTGACTCCAAGATCAAGAGTCACATGAGGCCCTCGTTCTAACTTTTTGACTCAAGTTTTGGAGTTATGGTTCATAGTCTTCCTTTTCATTCAAACTCCTACTTCATCATGATTGATTTCAACATCTATATAGACAACCCATATAAAAATCTAGCCTTTTCAATTTCCACAACCAACTCCACACCTTAACTTGGCATACTGCTCCCGCTGCTAGACATTCTGTGAAACGGGTTCTACATCCGGAATCTGAACTGTAGTATTTTTCTCTGGGACTACATTCTCCTATTCTTCCAGTTCTCTCACTTATTGACAGTAATTGGCTAGTAGGCCAGCTCAGTTCTCTAACTGCAGCAGGACATCTAATGCTCTGACCTGTCTTTTTCTCCCACGCAACCACCCGTCACCCCAACTTTAACTCCTTCTCTATAATCCAGTTCCCCCTGGCTTCCACTAGCCCTCATTCTCACAACTCTACCAAACCTCTACCTTCTGCCCAGACTACTCTGGCTCCGCTTCACATATTTATTTCCTGCTTTCTACTGAATATCTCAATATCAATGTCCCTTCAGAACCTCAAACTCATTATCTTATTCCCCAAAAGTACACCTTCTGAACCTCTATTTCATTCATTTCTATGCCAAAAACAGTAATCTGAGGCTCTTTTTCTGCCCGTCCCTCATTATAGAACTAGAAAGCACATCCTAATTCTTTAATCCCGTTGGCACTCTGTTGCCTTTTCATTTCAAAGGGTTCTCTCCTTTAGAACTCTGCTTCGCTTTCTAGATTATTATCACCTCCTAAGTGCTTACACCAATTCCAAGCTCCAATTCCTGAGCAGTACTATAGAGTGATAGCTGAGAGCAGGTGCTCGAGTCCAAAACTGGTCACGACATCTGGCAGCTGTGTGACCTTGGTAAAATGACTGATCTTTGTTGAATCCTCTATAAAGAAGATAGACCAATCTCACAGGTTTGTTCGTAAGGATTCAAAAACCCAACAGGGAAGCGTTTAAATAGGCAATATTTCCCTGCGCAAAAAACTCTTAGGTGTACTTGCTGGTTAAGGTAAAACATACAAGCTTTAATTCAGCACACAAGGCCCTCTGAGGTCTGGTCTCTTCTAACTTCCAAATCTTAATCTCTCAAAATGTCTGCCTTCACATCCTATATATAAATTACAAGGGACAATTTTAATTACCTAAACAGACCCCGAATGCCATGCTCACTTTAATACCATGTACTCCATCACACTCTAAAGCTTCCAGAAACCATTTATTCATCTTTTAAGATTTAGCTCAATCCATCTCCTCCATGAGTTCTTTCCACACTTCTCATCTCCATGTTTCCTTGCAAGTAGGGACTGATTGATCTGTCTTCTACGTCATAACGTCTCTGTTTGTTTGTTTATTTACATGCACATCTCCTTCTACTAGACAATAAGCCCTCAAGGACAGAAGACCCCGCCTGGGACAGGCACTGATCCCTTGGAAACCAGCATAGGGCCTAGTGCACTGCAGATGCTGAGGGAAGGTTTGCTGGAAAGAAAATACATCCTATTTAGCCAACCTCATTTCATAAAGAATGAAGGTAGAAAAATTTTCTTAGAGATTAAAATACCAAAAGTACTTGAACTTATAAACATCAGATCAAATTTTAAGAAACCTACAAACTGGGTGGCTTTAAACAACAGAACCAAAGCACTCACAACAAAATTCTGGCCCCCAGACAAGATAATTATAAAACCAGGAAATTTGGGAAAATAAAAGTATGAAAATGAATAATACTGTTTCATTTGTTTAAGAAATATTTCCTTTTCTGCAAAAAAAAAAACACAAAGAAACAACAAAAAGCCTGTATCAAATCAACTAAAAATACAAAAATACATTTCCAGGCCAGGCACAATGAAAAGCAAATCTCTAACTAAAAGCTAACATGAAATGGTACCAATGACTACCCAGTATGTGTTACCTATGCTTTGGGTATGAAATGGTTACTTTTTTAACAGTATTATTACTTCTTTTTCCTGTTAAAGCATCTCAGAAAAACACAGACATACATGGACACAGACTAAAAAAACCTAAAGAGAAAAAGAAAGATTGTCACTGTGTGTCATCACTGTTTTAGAATCGTTTTTAAAGACACTGTGGCTGAAAGGCTCTTTAAAAGCCCAACTGCATTTTGACAATCAGAGTAATAAACAGTGATTTATCCTTTGCTATGTGCCCCAAAAGACAGATGTCAATGTTACCTATGACCTTCAAAACATATTCCATTACCCTCCTGGAGACTGTTCTTACACCAGTGTGAAAATTAAAACATTAAAATAGTAAGATATAATTTCATTACAGTTTCTATTATGCACCAGGGGAAAAAAACATGTTTCGGTTAGTATGATGGTATTTCTCAAAACAGAGCAAAATTCAATTTTTCTAGTGCAATTAAAAATTTTATGAAGACAGGGACGCCTGGGTGGTTCAGTCAGTTAAGCGTCCCAACTTTGATTCAGGTCATGATCTCACAGTTTGTGAGTTCGAGCCCTGCGTCGAGCTCTGTGCTGACAGCTTGGAGCCTGGAGCCTGCTTCGGATTCTGTGTCTCCCTCTCTCTCTGCCCCTCCTCTGCTCACATCTGTCTCTCTCAAAAATAAACATTAAAAGAAAAATTAAAAAATTTTATGAAGCTAAAATTAGAATTTAGATAACAAACTTTTCTAAATGCAACTCTTATTTGTACTTAGAAGTATCCTTGTAACAAGTCTTTGAACATGTTTACTAGCAGGAGAATTAAGTTAGCAAGCCCGTTTTAGGTTATACACACACAAACACACACACACACACACACACACACACACACACGCAGTAGCTGCTGAGTGATGGGAGAGAAAGGTCATTTGATTTTGAGCCAATATGACGAAGATTCTAACACCAGCTTCCATGACCTAATGCTTGTGTGATACCGGCCCAGTGACTAAGTCTTTCTGAATCTTAATTTTACTATCTGTAAAATGGGGATGATTGAATCTTTTAGAACACTGTTGAGAGTAACAAACTAAAATAACACAAATGAATACTGAGAAATAGAAAGTGCTATTTAAATACAAGATACTTTTAATAGTGATATTAATGCATCGCTCCAAAGTATAATTTTCATCTAATAATTATACTTTATGGCTTTCATCCATGACTAAGATTTATCTTTTATAATGTGTCTTACGGAACAGCACAATCATCTGTCTACAGCCAGAGACAGGCACAGCAAGTCTGCATAATTTGCTAGAAGCTTCCAAGGTAAGTGGGAGAACTAATCCAGAATCTTTTGTTCAATTACGTAGTCTTCAGTATCCAGGCACATTTTCTTCTGGATGATCACATTCTTTAGAGTACATTTTTTGAAATGAGATGAAATAACAAAAAACATAAAACTCAAAAAGTTTTATTTTTGTCATAAACTAACAAAATTTTAATTGTAATCAAACAGATCATTTAAATACAGATCATGTATTTCTCTTCTGCATTGGGTTTAAGCCATACTATCATCAAAGTATTCTTTTAAATGCCAGCAAATCTAGTTTTAGTTGAAATCTTTACAGGTAAGAAACTACTTAAAATTATTCAGAGGCAGGGATTCTAAAATTTAACAACTGATATCCTGTACATTAAAAATGTAGGGTTTTAAACCATAAAAGCAGACATAGGTTCACCAAATTTTTAAAGATCTTATTTACTCATTAAAAAGCAATCAAATATTAGCTATTTGCACTTCTAATAATTTTAATTACCACACTGACTGAGCTAACCAATGCAGAACCACTTAAGCTAAGTAAGGCCTTTAAAAGGAAAACACGATTTCATCAACTCTAGAGCACTAAATCTTTCAAACCAAATATATTTTGCATCTATAAATGCAAAGTCCTTCACTTCTGTAACACTATAATCCATAGATAAGCTCAGTTCATTTTTCAGAAATGACATAAAAAGAGTTTTTAAATATCCATTTATTTTACTACTATACTAGGAAAGATTAAATTAACATTAAACCAGTTAAAAACGAAATACAATTTGCAAATATTTGTTCTCACTTCCACGTTCAAGATAAGATGTCTTTCAGTGCTAGGAAGAGTACTATTGATTTGTAGCACTGACTCAGACTAGCAGATGACCAGCATGCCATATCTGTTCCTGGATCTCTTTCCGAGAATACTCTGTAGCTAGAGCGGTGCTAAAAGCAGTGTGCTACTATCAGATAAAGGGCAGAAATTTCTTCAAGGGTGGAGACTTGAAGAAATTTCTTCAAGGGTGGAGTCTGGTTTTTTTCCTTGTCTGATCATGGAGTTCCCTTATCTCCTTTACATTCTACTTAAAAAATAAAGCATAAACAAAAATAGTCATAAACAGGATAGATGTCCATATCACATTTATAAATATTTTTAAAAATGCTATTTTAATTTTTGACTTTATAGTATTGTGATACTGGTTTCTGCTCACTAAAATAATACTGATTTTTGCTTTAAGTTTCTGTTATAAAGGCAGTATGAATCAAATCAATCACTTCAAAGATATTTTAAAATTCTATTGCCATCGATTTCCTTTTTTTTTCATTGTGGTGATACATATGCCATATATAAAGCATAGTATTTGCCATTTTAACCATTTCCAAGTGTACAATTCAGTGGCATTAATTAAATTTACAATGTCGTGTACCACTATTTCCAAAAATTTTGTATCACCTCAAACAGAAACTCTGTAACTCTTAAGAAATAATTCCCTAATCCTTTCCCCCAGCCACTGGTAACGTCTAACCCACGTTATGTCTATACATTTGCTTATTCTCCCTATTTTCAAAGAAATGATCATGTAGTGTTGATCCTTTGTGTCTGGCTTATTTCACTTAGCATAATGTTTTCAAGGTTCATTTATGTTACAGTATGTAAGAGAACTTCATTCCTGTTTACAGCTCTGTTCATTTGTGGCTGGACATTTCGGTTGTTTTCACCTTTTGGCTATTGTGAATAATGTATGTATAACATACAAGTTATCTGTTTGAAACCTTGATTTTTTTTTAAAAAAGGTTTATTTTGAGACAGAGCATGCACACCTGCATGAATGGGGGAGGGGCAGAGGGTAAGGGAGAGAGAGAATCCCAAGCAGATGCCACATTCAGCATGGAGCCTGAACACAGGGCTCGATCTCAGGACCCATAAAGTCATGACCTGAGCTGAAATCAAGAGCTGGACGCTTAACCGACCGAGGCACCCAGGTGCCCAGAGACCTTGCTTTCAATACTGCGGATATATGTGTAAAAGTGGAACTGCTGGTCATATGGAAATTTTATGTTCCACTTTTTGAGGAAGCACTATTTTCTGCAGCAGTGACACCATTTTACATTCCCACCAGCAACATAACAAGAATTTCAATTTCTCTGCATCTTCACCAACATTTCCTTTTTTTTAAAGTTTATGTATTTATTTTGAGGGGGAGAGAGAGAGAAACAGACAGATGGGGGAGGTAGGGAGAGAGAGGGGGGCGAACAGAATCTTAAGCAGGATCCACGCTCAGAGCCTGACGCGGGGCTTGAACCCACAAACCGTGAGATCATGACCTGAACCGAAATCAAGAGCTGGACGCTCAACTGACTGAGCCACCCAGGAGCCCTATTTTCCTTTCGTAACAAAATTACAGCCACCTTAGCAGATGTGAAGTGGTAACTCACTGCGGTTCTGATCTGCATTTCTTAATGATGAATGATACTGAGCATCTTCTTTTTATGTGTTTATTGAGCATGATTGTATCTTCTTTTAAGAAATGTCCAGTAAAGTCTCTTGCCCATTTTTTAAGTGGGCCGCTTGTCTTTCTGTTGTTGAGGTGTAGGAATTCTTCACATACTCTGGATATTAAATCTTTATAAGATACACAGTTTTGCTAATATTTTCTCCCATTCTGTGAGCCGTCTTTTCACTCTCTTGGCAATGTCCTTAGATACGCAAGTTTTTAATTTTAATGAACTCTACTTTACCTTTGTCTTTTGTTGCTGGTGCTACTGGTGTCACACTTAAGATTCCACCGCCATATCCGAGGTCATGACAACTTGTCCCTAGGTTTTCTTCTATGAGTTTTATGGCTTTAGCTCTTATATTTAGGTCATTGATCCATTTTGAGTTAATTTCTACATGTGATGTGTGGCAAGGGTCCAACTTCCTTCTTTTGTATGTGGAAATCCAGCTGTCCCAAGCTTCCTTTCCTATAGTCATTCTTTGCTCCCCTGAATAAACTTAACAGCCTTCTAAAAACTCAATTGCCATTGTAATAGTGCCCTAGGGGTAACCACACTGATGTGTCTCAAACTAGGTGGCTTCAAACAACACAAGTTAATTCTCTCACAGTCTGGACTCTAAAAGTCTAAAATCAGGGGTGCCTGGGTGGCTCAGTTGGTTAAGCGTTCTACTTTAGCTCAGGTCACAATCTCACAGTTTGCGAGTTTGAGCCCTGCACTGGGCTCTCTGCTGTTAGCACGGAACTTACTTCAGATCCTCTGTCCCCCTCTCTGCACCTTCCCTACTTGCTCTCTCTCGTCTGAAAATTAAACATTTAAAAAATTAACAATAAATAAAAGTCTGAAATCAAGGTGTTGATAGGGCCATACTTCTTCCAACACTTCTATGGGAGGATCTTATTTTTCCTTGCCTCTTCCAGCTTCTGGTGGACTCAGGTGTTCCTTGGATTCTGGTAGCATAACCCTAATCTCTGTTTCTATCTTTACATAAAGCTATTTTCCTTCTGTGTCTGTCTTTTCCTTTCCTTGTAAGGATACCAGGTCATACCGGATTAGAGTCTACCCTAATGACTTTATCTTAACTTGATTACATCTTCAAAGACTATTTCCAAATAAGGTCACATTCAGAGGTATGGAAGCTTAGGACTTCAATCTATCTTTTTGAGGGGACACAATTCAAACCACAACAGCTAGAGATATATAGGGGTATATTTCTGGGCTCTATTCTATTCCATTTGTCTATATGTCTACCCTTATATTAGCCAGCATCGATAGCTTTATAATAAGTTTTGAAATCTTTTTCAACACTATTTTACTACTTTTTTTTTTATTTTGCCAGACTTTGCCAAACTTTGACTTTGCCAAACTTAGCCAAACTCTTCAGAAACAAAACATCTTTTATCATCAGTCTTTATAATGGGCCACATTTTCCTGCTTCTTTTACAAGACTGGTAATTTTTTATTGCATACCAGACACCATAAATTTTGCCTTTTTGGAGTGTTAAATATTTCTGTATTCCTATAAATACTCTTGAATTTTGTTATGGGACACGGTTAAATTACTTGAAAAGAGTGTGACCCTTTTTGGGTACTGTTTTTAAGATTGAGATGAGGGGAGAAGTCAAGTCTATGGTAAATGACTCCCCACTATTGAGGGGGTAGAGACCAACGCCTTGTGAATTATGATGTTTTCCAGTCTGGCCATTAAGACAGGCACCATTCTTGACCCTATTAGTGTCCCATACTGTTAACTCTAATCCTTTTGAGTGCTTTTTTTCCCCACTGCCTTTAGCTAGTTTCTTCACTTATATGTGATCAGTACTCAACTGCATACTCAAGGATTACCTCTGCAAAGTTCCCTTTCTGTGTAACTCTTTCCACTCTGATATTGTGTCCTGTGAACTGGAACCCACCTTGGTCTTCTTGGATTCACAGCTTTCTCTGTCCACCTCACGTACTGTCAGACAACTTTCATTTGTTATACGTGGTCCAGGAAGACTATGACCTTGTCAGTCACGTCTCTTCACATTCCTTATCTCCATGTAGGAAGACTTACCCTGCAAGCTCTGGAACTACCATTCCCACCTTTCTTGGCTGGCTGATAGAGATGCCACAGAGAGCACCTCTTCCACTCTCCGATAAGTGAGCTTCCCCTATGTGAACCTAAGATATGGTCCAGCTCCAACAGTCCTTTACCCAAACAGAATCATCACTCCTTTTTTTCAGTTGCCACTCTCAGCACTCCCTCTAATGGAGAAGCACAGATCATCTCTGTACTAGTCTATTTCTCGCTGTGAATTTGCTGAGGTGTCACTGTATATGCAACTTACTCACAGAGTATCACGCATATACTATACTCACATGCTACATTCATATACTATACTCACATAGCTGTATGTTGGCTTTACTTTTATTGCCTCAAACTATAAAATAAGTTCCCTAATTTTAAAATAAACATGTATACAAACATATGCAGATTTGATTTTTCTGGGGAAAATGCAGGGTTTCTCAGCCTCATCACTACAGATACTCAGGGCCAGATACTTCCTTGTTGTGTGTGTTGGGGGAGCGGGGGGGAGTATGCTGTACACTGGAGGATGCTTGCAGCACACTTGGCTTCTCGGCCTCTACCTACTAAATTTCAGTAGCAACCACCTCCAACCTCACACCACTTGTAACTATCAAAATGTCTCTAGATATTGCCAAATGTCCTTGGGCAGGGGAAACAGCATCGCCCCAGTTAAGAACCACTGGGCTAACAGAATAAACATTTCTACTCTAAGTATTTGCTTACAGTTTTTAACAACAACAACAACAACAACAAAAAGGAGGAAGAGTAAGGGGATAAGACTTTATTCAAAAGTGCCAGGACTTATTAAAATAACCAAATTCTCAAAAATCTGGAGATCCATTTTTTTGCTAATTACCTTACTCAAAGGTATCTTAAAAGTATGTTTTAAAAGTAACTCCTTTATACATAATGCAGTAAATACCAACCATCTTTACTTATGTTCAAACTACTGAAAGGTATCTCAATGAACATCTCTAAAAGAAATAAAGAAACTACTTTCAGTATTGCTGAAACATCCGTGATTAAAATTCAGTTTTACTTCTGATTTTATGAGTTATTTGTCATTATTTCATTTCATTATTTCTGTCTTATTTTTCAAGTATATAATGTAAAACTTCTTACTTAAGAATAAACTCCACTCTGAGCTCTCATTTTTCAAAATATATTCCCCAAGACTTACAACTTACTTTTAGAGGATTCAAGAGGGAAAATGAATTAAACGGGTAGGTGGAGCTAAAAGAAGAAGGGTCAGAAAATTCAAGTCCATGCAGTGTTGCTCTCCAGTGGAACAGAAAAATATGTTATGCCAGTTCCAGATTTTGAGTAGACACATGTAGAAATTTGATGCAATTACCTGCAACATGAGCTCACAGTCATCTCTTCCGACAAAAATCATTTCTCGTGGCAGCCTGTGGCGAGTGCCTCCACTGCTCACCAAAAACCAGGATGTTAAGCTCATTTTCTGCTTAGCTTCTAAGTCTTCGGCAAAGCTACGTCATCCTGCAGAGATATTCAAGAAAAACATACGTTCAGATATTTAGCTTTGGTACTGATTCACCAAACGCTTCAAGCAGGCCTAAGAATAGAACTCCGTTCTTCATCTGCTCCTACTCAGTGAAAAGACCATCCAGAGGTCCTCAGACATGGCACATCTACCAAATTCTCAGTAAAGTAAGTCCACAGGTACTCCATGAAGAGTTCAATTAAAAAGAAAGACTAAGGGAGCCTGGGTAGCTCAGTCGGTTGAGCATTGGAGCTCAATCATGGGTTCGTGGGTTCTAGCCCCGTGTTGGGCTCTATGCTGACAGCTCAGAGCCTGGAGCCTGCTGCGGATTTTGTGTGTCCCTCTCTCTCTGCCCCTCCCCGACTCATGTATGCCTGTGTGTGCTTGCACTCTCTCTCTCTCTTAAAAATAAACAAACATTAAAAAATTTTTTTAAACAAAGATTTTATGCAATTAAGTAGTCAACTAATAAACATTTATCATGCTCCTGAAAGGCTCTGAGCGTAGCTTATAGTAAAGGTCTAATCCTCAAGTAAATGATCACATTATTATCATGTTAACCTGAGTACTTCAGCAATATTATACACTTAAGTGTCTAACTTATAAATGATTTGAGAAAGACAAAGTTCATATGAATACATTTGGGATCTAATTAAGAACTAACAATAAAAAACCGAAGAAATTGCTTCTCAGTCAACCAAGCGTAGACCACCAAAAGAACTTTCAAAGACATGGAATATCAATTTCTCTGTCCTCACATGTATTTCACTTTCTTAGTACATTTTTCTAGAGCAGCAATTCTTAGGCTTTTTGTTTTCTCAAAAAAAAAAAAAAAAAAAAAAGAACCCCCAAAGAGCATTTTGTTTATATGGATTATATATATTAATATTTACCATATAAAAGAAATGAAAACTGAGCAACTAAAATTTATTAATTCATTTATAATAAACATTTTAATGAAAAATAACTAATTTCCAAGACAAATATTAGCGTGAAGAGTAGCACTACTTTTTACATTAAAAAAAAAAATCTCTTTAATGTCTAGCGTAATAGATTTTTGCATTTGCTCTGCATTCAATCTGTTACCAATATATTGAACTTGAAATATTTAAAGGTCTGTCTTCATTCAGATAGTTAGAAAAGGGAAATTTATTTTAATAGTCCTCTCAAATAACTAGTATTATTTTGATACTAATATCAAAACTTCAATATGGTAGTTTCTTGGAACTTATTTACAACATGAAATCTGAAAATTCTTACACTATGTTGTATGAATATCCATCTTCAACTCTGAAGGGATCGTGGGAATACTGGTTCCTTGAGTTACACAGACCTTCCAAAGGATGACATGTTCATTTCATTAAAAACATCACATTTGTTAATTTCATCACCCATCTCATCTCCTCAGAAGAGTCAAGTACTGGGTAGCTGTGAGGCTCATGGTGGCAGAAACAAGTTTTTTAAACTTCTGATTTTCTCTCGAAAGCTCAAATTTTATTGGCAAAAAAATACTACCAGTTCTTTTCTTACAGGCTTACTTTGTTTGCCAAATACTCAAGTCTACAAAACCATTAATCTGTCAGTCTTCAAACAGGTGCTCCATGAAACAAGCCTGTAGTATGGGTCACAACTCAAACAATGGCACAAACACTTTGTCCTTGAGACAACCATGGTACTTTGGAATGCAACAAAAGTGCTTTAAATGAGCTTCCAATTACTTGTACAGAATGTTAAAAAGATGCGACTCCCATTTTAAAAGTTACTTAGGAATACCACAAAAAATGGAGAAACAGGAAGCTCCAGGAATCTATCTCTGCACCTAAACAACTACTGAACTCCTAAGAACTATCTGAAGTAACTCTTTTGGGGCTCTGGTGTCCAGCTGAAGAGGCTGCTAAACTTCAGTATTTTGCATGGTAGGAGGTACCATTCCCATTTCCCATTCCAAAAGCTGTAGTCTGTGGACAGCCTCTTGTATTTCTGATGTGGCTCACTGGAGCCAGGATACATAATAAAGACTCTGTCATCCAAATACTGGATTTTGTGCTTTGGTTGCCGATTGCTGCTTCTTATACTGAGCCTTTGTGCTGGCCATCATTGCTTCAACTCTTACGAGCGGAAGCATCTTTCAAGGAATTTAGAGCCAGTGTGTGCATGCTGCTTTCTTTTCCTTCCCCTTTTGGGAGCCAGGTATTTCAGGAAATCCTTATCAGGTCACTGGCTGATGACAGAGATGACAGAACAGAAATTTCAGTGACCACAAACAACAAGGAATACACACTTTGCAAAAACAGTAATAGTTGGCTTCAGCCCTCAACAAGAAAGATTCAGCAATCTCTAAGAAGTGTGATAATTAAACTGCCATATTTACCACAATATAATACTTCAAATGTCCAGCTCAGTTTTCAAACTATATATACTGAGCACGCAACAGAAAACCTCACTTGCAGGGAGAAAAAATGGACAGAAACCATCCCTGAGGAAGCCCAGATGTTCTAATTATTAGTCAAAGATACTAAATCAACTGTCTCAAATGTTTACCGTAACAACTAAGGGAAATATGCAGAATGACCCATGAGAAAACCAGGAGCATAACAGAGAGATAGAAATGATAGAAAATGAAGGGCGCCTGGGCGGCTCAGTTGGTTAAGCAACCGACTTCGGCTCAGGTCATGATCTCACGGTTTGTGGGTTCGAGCCCTGCATCAGGCTCTGTGCTGACAGCTGAGAGCCTGGATCCTGCTTCCAATTCTGTGTCTCCTTCTCTCTCTCTGCACCTTCCTTGCTCATCTCTGTCTCTCTCTGTCTCAAAAATAAAATAAACATTAAAAAATTTAAAAAAAATGAAAAAGTCACTACAGAAGTTTGAAAGATTTGAGCAGAAAGAAGAAATGATCAGCAAATGTGAAGACAAGACAACTTGAAGTACCCAGTATGAGAATTAGAAAGAAAAAAATGAAGTAATAACATACATAGAGCTTGAAGGCTCTGTACAGTATCCTCAAATGTACCAACAGATACATTATAGGAGTCCCAGAAAAGGGGAAGAAATAGGGGCAAAAAAATTCCCAAATCTGAGGAAAGATATAGATATATGCATCCAAGAAGCTCATTAACTCCAAGCAGGATAAACTCACACAAGTCCACACTCAGCTATTTTATACTCAAACTGTCAAAACTGAAAGAAAAAGACAATTTTGAAAATATCAAAAAAAAAAAAAGGCACTTGTCATGTATAATGAATCCCTAATAAGATTAAAAGCTCATTTCTCATAAGCCATGGAGGTGAGAAAGCAGTGGGATGGTGTATTTGTAAAGTCTGGAGGGAAAAGACTCTCAACAAAGAATTCTGTATCTGGTAAAACTATCTTTTAAGAATGAATCACAATTAAGATATTTCCAGTTAAACAAAAGCAGATGGAGTTCATTACTAGTAGACTGGCCTACAAGAAATGCAAAAGAGACACTTATAGACTAAACTGAAAAGATCTTAGACAGTAACTAGAAACCCTAAGAAAAATGAATGGTAACACAGGTAAAATAACTACATAGGTAAAAGTATAAATCCAGGATGACTGGACTTTTGATATGATTTGTAACTTTTCTTTTTAACCCATATGATTTAATAGGCAATTACATAAAACAATAATTATAAAGCTACGTCAGCAGCAGTACAACATATAAAAATGTAATCTGTTCCAATTATAAAAGGGGAGAGATGGAGATGTATACAAGCAGTGTTGTATAATCTTGGGATTAAGTTGGTATTACTGAAATTAGGTTATTATAAATTTAAGGTGTTATTTGTAATCCTCAAGGTAACCACTAAGAAAATAAGTAAACATACAGAAAAGGAAAGAAGGGAATCAAAATGGCATATTAGCAAAAAAAAAATCAACCAAATACAAAAAGCATGCAGTAGTGGGGAAACAGAAACAACGAAAATAACATAGAGAATACAAAAAATAAACAGGTAAGTAACGAAGCAAATCCTTCAGAAATCACATTAAATGTAAATGTTCTGGGGTGCCTGGGTGGCTCAGTTGGCTGGGTGTCCAACTCTAATCTTAGCTCAGGTCTTGATCTCAGGGTCATGAGTTCAAGTCCCATATACTGGGCTCCATGTTAGGTGTGAAGTCTACTTAAAAAAAAAAAAAAAGTAAATGTATTAAAATCTCCTATTAAAAGGAAGAAAAAGACAGATGAGATAAATAACAGGATCCATGTATATACTGTCCACAAAAGGTTCTGTACATAGGACACACTTACATTATTTATATGTGTAAGTGGCTACTTTAGCATAAAAAAAAATAGACTTTAAATCAAAAAAGATTATAAGAGACAAAGGAGGACACTACATAATGACAAGAGCTTCAATACAGCAAGACATAAAAATGTAAACATATATGCACCTAACAAGAGCCCCAAAAGATATCAAGCTAAAATGAACAGGAAGACAGCTGAACAATAATAGTAAGAAACTTCAATACCCTACTTTCAGCAATAAAACCAAAATGACTAGGCAGAAGATCAATAAATTGAAGACTTGACAAGACGATCAACCAATTTGACCTAACAGATATACATGCAATGCTCAATTCAATTACAGCAGAATCGCATTCTTTTCGAGTGCACAAAGCACACTCTCCAGGATAGCCCATTATGTTAGGCCTAAAGCAAAACTTAACAAATTTTAAAAGAATGAAATCTTGCAAAACTACTTTTACAATCACAATGGAAGGAAATTAAAATCAGTAACAGAAGGAAAACAGGAATATTCTCAATAGGTGGAAATTAAACAACACACTCTTACACAACCAACTGGTAAAAGAAGCAATCATGAGAGAATGGAAAAATACACTGAGACAAGTAAAGACAAGAACACAACAGGGGCACCTGGTGGCTCAGTCGGTTGAGCGTCCCACTTCAGCTCAGGTCATATCTCACAGTTTGTTGAGTTCGAGCCCCGCGTCGGGCTCTGTGCTGACGGCTCACATTCTGTGTCTCCCTCCCTCCCTCTCTCTCCCTCTCTCTCTCTCTCTCTCTCTCTCCTCCCCCACTCACTCTCTGTTTCTCTCTCCTTCAAAAATAAACAAACATTAAAAAAAAGACAACACAACAAACCAAAACTTACAAGATAGAACAAAAGCAGTACTAAGAGAGAAATTTGTAGCTGTGAATGCGCACATTAAAAAGAAGTATCTCAAACTAATAACCTGTTAAACTTTTAGTAACCTGTTATTCTTAATACCTTAAGGAATGGGAAAAGAGCAAACCAAACACAAAACTAGCTGAAGGAAGAAGATAAAAAATAAAGATAAATAAGAGTATAAAAAAACAACAGAGAAAAATCAGTAAGAACAAAAGTTGTTTCTTTGAAAGTGCAACAGCTGAAAAATCTTTGGCTAGACTACAGAAAAGACTCAAATCACTAAAATGAGAAATAAAAATGGTGACATTACTGATTTTAGAGAAACAAAAAGGACCATAAGGGAATATTATAAACCACTGTAAGCTACAAAACAAAAACAAAAACAAAAACAAAAACTGGATAACCTAGACAAAATGGACAAATTCTTGGAAACACACCACAAACCAGGTTAAATCATGAAGACACAGAAAAGTGGAATAGATTTATTGTAAGGCGAATAAATCAGTAATTAAAACATTCCAACTAAAAAACAGTCAAGGACCAGATGTCTTCACTGGTGATTTCTACCTAATAATTAAAAAGGAACTAACACCAATCCTTTTCAAACTCTTCCAAAAAATTGAAAAGGAAAGATACCCTAATTCATTCTACAAAATCAGCATTACCTGATACCAAAGGTAAACATAAAAACTACAAGAAAATTATAGACGACTATCATATATTGATGCAATACTCTTTTTTTAAAAATGGTTATTTATTTTTGAGAGCGAGACAGACAGTGTGAGCGGGGGAGGGGCAGAGAGAGAGAGAGAGGAAGACACAGAATCTGAAGCAGGCTCTAGGCTCTGAGCTGTCAGCACAGAACCCAACGCAGGGCTTGAACCCATGGACTGCAAGATCATGACCTGGGCCGAAGGCAGACGCTTAACCAACTGAGCCACCCAGGTGCCCCAACAATACTCTTTAACAAAATACTACCAAACTCAATTCAGTAGCATGTTGAAAGGACTATACACCACAGCAATGTGGAAGTTATTCCTGAATTTTATAAAAGGATGGTTCAACATAGGAAAATCCATTAATGTGATGGACCATATTAATAGGATAAAGGAAAAAGAACTCATATGTACATCTCAATTGATGCACAAAAAAGCATTTGACAAAATTCGAAACATTTTTCTGCTTAAAAAAAAAAGCACTCAATAAACTAGGAATAAGAGCGTGAGAAAGGCCAAAAATGAAAATCCCATGGCTAACATCAGACTCAATAATGAAAGACTGAAACCTGTACTTCTAAAATCAGAAACAAGACCAGAATGCTTGCTTTCATCATTTCTATTCAACATGGTACTAGAAATCCTAGCCATAGTAATTAGGTATGAAGAGAAATTAAAGGCATCAAAATTGGAATGGAAGAAGTAAAAAGATCTTTATCCAAAGATAACATGATTTTATAGGTAAAAAAACTTAAGATTATACTCCCCCCCCCCCCGCCAAAGCCCCAACAACTATTTATGGCAAGAAATGAATCAGAAAAGTTGCAGGATAAACCCAGTCAAAAATCAGCTGTACTTCTACTTACTACTAATGAACAATATGAAAAGGAAATTTTTTAAAAGGTCCATTTACAACAGCATCAATAATAACAAAATACTTAGGATTAAATATAATCGAGATGGCTCAGGACTTGTACACTGAAAAATATAAAACACTGCTGGAAGAAATTTTAGAAGATCTAAATAAATGGAAAGACACTGTGTCTTCGTGAATTTGAAAATGTAACATTGTTAAGATGACAAGACTACCCAATGCCAAGTACAGCTTTGATGTAATCCTTACCGAAATCCCAACACTGTTTGAAGAAATAAGAGAAAACCACCCTAAAATTCATGTGGAATCTCAAGGGACCCTTGAACGGCCAAAAATGACCTTGAAGAAGAAAAGCAAAGTTGAAATGCTCACATTTTCTGATTTCAGAACTTCCTACAAAGCTACAGTAATTAAAACATTGTCATAAAGACAGATATATACACTAATGAAACACAATAGAGAGGCCAGAAATAAACTGTCACATAGATGGACTATTGATTTTGGAAAAGGGTGCCAATACCAGTTACTGGGGATGACGGTCTTTTCAACAAACAGTGCTGGGAAAACTAGATATTCACATGCAATAGAATGAAGTTGGCCATTTACCTAACCATCTGTGAAATTAACTCAAAACGGATCAAAGATCTAAACCGATATAAAATTCTAACAAGGAAAAAAACAGAGGGGGAAATTTGCACAACGCTTGTATTTGGTAATAGTATCTTAAAGATGACACCAGATCACAGGCAACAAAAGAAAAAAAGAGATCAATCAAATGTTATCAGAATTCAAAGCATTTGTGTATCAAAGGACACTATCAAAACAGTGAAAAGAAGGGAAGAAAATATTTCAAAATCATTTATCTGATAAGGGATTAATTTCCAGACTATTAACATTAGAAAATGCAAATCAAAACCACAATGGCATACCACTTCACACTCAGAATGTGTGTGATCTATTACTATAAACAACGAAAATAACAAGTGTTGATGAGGGTGTGGAGGGACCTGAACACTTGTGCACCGCTGACAGGCGGTAACAAGGTGTAGTTGCTGTGGTTTCTCAGAAAGCTGAACAGACTTTCATATTATCCAGTAGCTTCACTCCTGGGTGTACACTCTAAAGAACTAACGCGTATGGAGTAACAAATACTTGTAAACTAGTGTTCACTGCAGCGTTATTCACAGAAGGTGGAAAGTGTAAACACCCTAAGTGTCCATCAGCAATGAGTAAACGAAATATGATCCGTATATTCAATGAAATATTATTCCATCATAAAAAGAAATGAAATTCTAACACACGTTACAACATGAATAAACTCTGAACACATTATGCTAAGTGAAATAAGCCAGGCCCAAAAGGGCAAATAGTGTATGATCCACTTTTATGAGGAACCTAAAACAGACAAATTCATTCGGACAGAAAGGAAAATGGAGGTTACAAGAGGCTGGGGCGAGAGAGAGTTACTGTTTAACAGGTAGAGAATTTTTGTTTAGGGTCATGAAAACGTTCCAGAAATGGATAGTGGTATCAATTACACAGTGTGAATGCAATTAATGTCACTAAATGGTACACTTGAAAATGATAAAATTTTACATTATGTATGTTTTGCCATAATTTTAAAAAATGTAATTGGAAAAAAAGCCACTCAGGCCCTCTCTCTGATTTGATTACTCTGTTTTTAAATTGGAGACCTAGTGAATCCTTATTTGTTTAGTTTTCTATTTGCTTTTGCCTGTCTTACAGCAAGTTGTTTTGGACAAATTTTCCCTTAAAGCAAGGATTAGCCAACTTTGGTCTTCTGCTTTTTTTTGTGAGTAAAGTTTTACAGGAACACAGACGTTTGCATTAAAACAGCGAAGTTGAGTAGATGTGACAAGATCATATGGCTTACAAAGCCTAAAATATTTACTTTTTGACCCTTTATAGAAACAGTTTATACCCCTGCCTTAAAGGATCAATACCAGTTTTTAGTTTTACCATTTTAGATGAGAATATTTTAAATTATGTTTCACATTTACCTACCCTTTACAACTCGAAATTGAACACTCTATGTAGTGACTCATGACTATCACTATTATGAACAATTATCATGCTGTGCTGTAAAACAGTGAGTTCCTCAGAATTTATTAACATGGATGTATCTGTCTTAATACTGTATAGCCCTACTCTTCTGGGGCTCTATACTCACATTATTTGTTTCTTCTGTCTTTTCCCTTATCAGTAGTCATTTTTCATTGTACTAGCCCTACTCCTTCCTGTAAAGCCTTAAAAATAACATAAGTATATTATGACTAAGCACAAACAAACAATCTAAACAAGAGCTCCTATGAGTAAACCAGGAGGCTTTGGAACATAAATTTTGTCATTCTGGAAGCTCCAGTTAGTTATGTTTAGAACTTTAGCCGGTAAGCAGAAGAACTCTATAGGCGGGATGCTATTGTAAAAGCAAGTACCACCCTTCCAAATTAAAGATCAAATTAAATAATCCTAGGGTTCTCTGAATTCAAAGAAAGGGAACTGATAATACCAGAGCACTATTATTTGCTATCTAGTAGAATACAAGAGTTTAACATAATGAGAAATGTAAAAGTCTACAAGACTGGCCCCCAAACTTACCAGTAAAGTTTCAGGGATTAGACCATATGGTGTATGCTGACCCAGTAGTCATGAAACATATAATTAACTTAGATAGGTATGGCTTAGGTTTAGATTAAAAAGCTAAACAAATTAGGGTCCTAAGAGTTTTATACATAGTTATGAAAAATCAACAAAACCCGAAATACGTATGTATGTTCTGGATATGAGAAACAGGTAAGAGCTTAATTACAAACAGGAAAAATTCCAGGAAATTTTATTTACGAATTATAAATATAAAGCCTATTAATGAAAAATAGATACAATTTGCTTCATTTAAAATGATTAACAAAATGAAAACACAACTCAAAACTCTTCCATCGCCCTTACCAGCAAGCCTCGTGGACTTTTCTAACACTGTAACAATTTTAAAAGCCTACAGCCTTAGAAATGCAAACTAGACATGACACAAAATTACATTAGTCTATCTTCTGTGCTTAATTGTAGCATTCAAGAAATCTCAGAGCGTGACAATGTACAAAACTAGCAGACTCCTTTCTGTAAGTCTACTCCCGTGGCAGAATAAGCCATTCTTTTCTCTGCAGCCCTACAACACTTTTCATACATCTCTTATGCTGTAATTTAAACTATAATTTATAGCATTAATGATACTGTACTAGGATATGATGTCTCTAGTAGATTCTCTCTTGAAAACAAGAAAACAAGAAAAATCTATCTTCTTCCATCACTGGTTCTTTTAGTAAACATTTATTGAGAAACCTACAAAATCCGGGCCCTCTGGGCATTTTGGGTGCACAAAGACAAAACAAACAAAAAAGGCAGCTTTCCACAAGGAACTCAGACCTTGGGGAATGCTGGTTAGTAGACACCATGACAGAGATAAGCCTAAAGTGATGCATGGACAAATGGCAGGCTGTCATTACCCCAGACTGGGATGGTGACACTGGCGTGGTATTCTTCCAAGTCAGTGCAGAGCTGAACTGCAGACCCGTTTCTTTACCTCTATCCGCAGAGCCTGGCCCACTGTTTCACCTCTAGTGAGTGTCTGACAACCTATGTTTAATGAGTGAATGAGCAGTTCTGGAGCTGTGGCAAATCTTCTTGAGGTGATAACATGGAAATGTCCAGGGATAGAAGGCGAGAAATTAATCATTTAACCTTTAGTACAACTGAAGCCATGAAATCGTAGTTTCCGCCCCTGCCTTCAGTTGTCTCCTGCACACTCTTCATCTCCTTGTCACACAGGGTTTTGTTTTCCATCAGCTACTGACCAAAAGTTTAAAGCTCTGATCTCTGGAGGTCAGAATCAGTCTGGTTTCCCTGTTCCCAATAGCTGTTACTGGCTTTAAAAATGGACTCTCTCCTCTTAGATTCTAGCTCATTTCAGAATCAAATGTACTAAAAATCTAATATTTAGGTTTAAATTAAAAAAACAAAAACTGCAGATGTTCAGCAGAACACACAGCTTCAACTACACTTCCAAGTTTCAATCCTACAGATATTTTACTGCTTTTGTTTATTTATATTAAAAAATGTTGCTTCCAGTCACTTAAAATTGAGGACTAATACCAGGAATCTGAGTTTTATTAATTACTAAAATTCTGTGAGACAGACAACACTGTACTGGATATGTAATAACACTGCAACAGAACTATGAAATAACACATAACATAACCCATGGCGAAGGCCAGGTTGACTCAGATGACTGAAAAGCTATTCTATAAATGATCATCGGTGTCTGCAATGACTGGAGCTAAAACTCATGTTAAGGGCCGTCTATCCGTATGCTTCTGGCAATCAGCTGGCTGATTCATCACCAGATGGCTTTACAGAGTATGAACTTCCTCCTACCCCACAAGTCCTGCTATCGCAGAGTAGGAAATAACTGGGGTAGTGTTAAGACTATTAATCTTCACAGCTAAAAATGCTTCCCTACAATGTATGCAATTCTTATTTTAATACTATCTACTGATGAATCCAAGTGACAACTTCTTCTGGTATCAGGAGGCATGAAAGGGTGACAAAGATCCTCATAGGTGTGGCCCAGTACCTAGCTGTTTCCTGAATGAATATATAACAGGGAGGAAAAAAATGTGATTTTCATAACAAAATAAGTGAAAACTTAAAGGGAAAAAACAATAAATTTCACTTCTGAAACTGTCATTTAAACCAGCAGTAAAACTAGATATTTACCCAGAGGATACGAAGACAGTGATTTGAAGGGACGTGTGCACCTTGATGTTATAGCAGCCCTGTCAACAACAGTCAAGTTACGGAAAAGAGCCCAAATGTCCATCGACTCATACCTGGATAAAGATCTGGTGTGTGTGTGGAATGGGATATTACTTAGCTGCAGAAAAGAAGGAAATTTTGCCATTTGTAATGATGTGCACAGAGCTGGTGAGTTATACAAGGTGAAATAAGTCAGAGAAACATAAATACCATATGATTTCACTCATAAGTGGAATTTAAGATACAAAACAGATGAACAAAGCAAGGGGGGCGGGGGCGGCAAACCAGGAAAGAGACTCTTAGTGACAGAGAACAAACTGAGGGTTACTGGAGGGAAGTGGTGGGGGATGGGTACTAAGGAGGACACTTGTGACGAGGACTGGGTATTGTGCATCACTAAATTCCACGCCCGAAACTAATACTACGCTGTGTGTTAACTAAATGGAATTACAATAAAAACCTGAAGGAAAAAAAATAAGCAGTAAAGCTTATGCATTAAAGTGAACTAAGCTGCTGTATTAACTGCCATACAGGCTTCCAGAACTTATACCTTTGGAAATTTTTTTTAAATTAAGATTTTATTTGTTTAAAGCAGTTGAAGGTTCACAGCGAACTTCAGGGAGAAGGTAGAGATGTCCCAGTACCCCACCCTCACTCATGCACAGCCTTCCTCACTAGCGATGTCCTTTACCACGCTCATGTATTTTTTACAACTGATGAACATACACTGACACAAAATTATCATCCAAAGTCCATAACTCACATTATAGTTCACTCTTGGCGTTGTTCATTTTATGGAAAAGACAAATGTTTGAGGACATAATGGTGGATACTACAACATCATGGCATCACGGAGTATTTTCACTGCCCTAAAAATCCTGTGCTCTGCCTAGTCATCTATCCCCTGCAACCTCTGAATTTACTGTCGCTAATAGTTTTGCCTTTTCCAGAATGTCATATAATTGGAATCATACATAGTATGTAGACTTTTCAGATTGGCTTCTTTCGCTTACTAATATGCATTCTGGGTTCCTCTATGTCTTTTCATGACTTCATAGCTCGTTTCTGAATAATATTCCATTGTCTGGATGGACCACAGTTTATGTGTACATCCACTTGCTGAAGGACATCTTGGTTGCTTCCAAGCTTTAGCAATTATGAATCAAGCTTCTATTAATACCATATGCCATCATATCAGGTACCCAAAAGATAACTGAATAAATTTTAAACAAATGTATAAATTCAAAATTCCTACTTCACATTTCCCCCCTAAATCCCTAGTGGGATTTCCCTAGTGGAAAATATCCTTAACATTAAAGTCTCTGTCTTCAGGGAAAAAAAAATTAGAGTGCATATCAGCTAAAGACTCAGGACCAAATAAGGTATAGATATGACTGATCGTATGTTATAAAATAAAATAGATCTAATTATCTATAATCTTTTATTTACAATAGGTAGCATTTACGGGCCATGTACCATGTACCATTCTAAGAACTTCATTCATATACATACGCTCACATCGTTGATTTTAACTACAAAAATTATGTAAGTTCTAGAAAATGGACATAAACACTATGTACCAATTATACATGAGGACACCACTTTATAGAGCACTCTAAAATGAATTAATCTATTTTTTTTCATACACAAGTATTTAAGTATTAAGCACTAAAGGTACAGGGAGTGATGGTCAACATAGAAAAGTTCCTTTTCTCATCAAAGCAAAAACGGACACACAAGAGCTAAGTAAGTGAGTAAGACAACTTCAGTGACCATGGGAAGACAGGAACATGCAAAGACAAAGAAACAGCATGATGTTAACAGTTTCAGGGTGTTGGGTGTTTAGGCTGGGTGGTCCAGGGAAACATCTCTGAGAGAGTGATATGTTAAAAAATTCAGCTCTGCTATATATTTAACTTGACCCGGAACAGATAATGAAAAATATACTCTTGGGAAAAATTTTTTCTTTTAAAGCTCCACCCCCATTTGAAACGTACAGTTAATCCAAAACAATAAGTCTACAGCTGTGCTTTCTTTGGAATATTACCAAGATACTTGTTCCACGCTCATGGGGACAGGCTCGGTACTGGGAAAATTTCTGTTTTCATATACTCCTGCTTACTTTAAAATGAGTGTTGCAAATTTTACCTTTTAACATCTGCCATATACATTAATTTTTTAAAAAAACAAAGCAAATATTGAGAAAAGAAGTACTGAGAAAACTAATTTACAACTTTCACCTAAAATTAACATTAAAGTGTGAAAATTCTTTTCACAAAGAAAAAAGAGGACATTCCAATAGTAAGAGTCATATATTCTATATCAGAGTTTATTACATATTTTCAAAAGAAGACTTAGTTTGGATAAAAAAAGCTAGTGATTTAATAGACATTCCATCTCAACATTTTATAAAATGCTTAAAGAAAATGCTTGAGAAAACAAGTACACATTTCCATAAATTATCTAGGCATTAAAAAGTTCCTGCCAAGTTATCTCTGCCACTTTAGGAAAAATGCTAAGTCTGACTTGCTTCCTTTTGTAGAACTGCACAACTCTGCTGTTTTACGCCAACAAATCAATTAAGACTTTGACTCAGGGGCGCCTGGGTGGCTCAGTCAGTTAAGTGTCCAACTCCTGATTTCGGCTCAGGTTCATGAGTTCCAGCCCTGTGTCGGGCTCCACACTGTCAGTGCTGGGGATTCTCTCTCGCTCTCCCTCTCTCTCTCTGTCCCTCCCCTGCTTGTGCTCTCTCTCTCTCTCTCCCCCAAAATAAATAAATTAAAAAAAAAAAGACTCAGATTCAAACATTTACCAGCCACCTTGTCTGTGCCAGTAGCTGTGCTGAGGGCTCACACTCCAGTGCTCATTTACCTCCCAGAACACACACGTGAGATTGGTCTTTCCCTTCAAGAAAGCTGAAGTTCAATGACCTACCCAAGGTCACAAATCTAGTAGGAGTAAACAGGAGCCACCTAGATCCAAACCTGGGCTTTCACATACCAAGTTCTGGGCTTTTCCCCACAACCACAGTCTCCTTCAAACTGTCCCCTAGTATGCCTCACAATGATGCTAGTGATAACAATTCCTACAAACTCAGATTAGGTATAAGAACTCGAGTATGACTGAAAAGAAATATATATTTTACCTGGTAACATATTCTCTGACACTATCTTTCTGAGCCATAAACACCAAAGGCTCATGCAAAACTCAGCCTATTTTTAATCTACCTCTTATCATCCTGGTTGGCTATCAGCAAGCCTCCAAGACTGCCTCCCTCAGACATCTGTAGACAAGAATCAAAAATCAGCTGACTCATCTGGAAGAATGAGGCAAATTTAGTAAATAGGGTACAGCATGGATCAGAAACCTAGAAATCTGAAAGAACAGTAAACTATCTCCAGGCTCACTGAACAATGATCTGAAAAACTCAGTCAGGTCATGTATCACCAGGAGCAGGAAAAGGTGCACAAAGCAGTTTAAAGGACTGAAAACAGACTCTACAGAAGAGGGGGGGGGACAATGGGGTGAAGGCAGTATGAGCTGAAGGTCTGTAAGACGCTGAAAGCCAATGTTTTTGATTCACCTTTCCTAAGTCAACATTCCTTAGTCGACACCAATTTCTCTTGTTTCTAATGGATTTCACAATATCACTGCCTAATGTGCCCTTTAAAAATGGTTTCTGCTCATGATTAATACCTCAATCCAACCACAGGGTCAGCTCAACACATGAAAAACATAATCTTCAAACTGCAGAATAAAGAATCTTAGAGTATGTTAAAAGCAAGGATCTATTTTATACGTATCATAAATGTGCTTATTTATTGCCTAACAACTTGTTAATAGCCTGTATTATGCAGTATTTCTTTTCACCTTCACGTAAAATTATAAGGCTCATAAATATCTCTACACGGTACTATGCAGTAACACTGTGCTAATGGAAAGGTTTTCAATCTACACTGTTCAATATATTAACAACTAGCCACATGGTAACCATTGAGCACTTGACATACAAACAGCAAATGCATCTGTGAAAACTTACTTAATATTAATTTAAATTTAAATATTCACATATTGCTAGTGGCGACCCCAGCTTACTCAGCCCTACACAAACAGGAATCACACGATTATTTACATTAATAGATGGCTTTGGTTATATACTTTATACCTACAGAATATAAACTCGCAGATTAGGCTGACAAAAAATAACTTAGGTTGGAAAGAAAAATTCTGATCTGATTACAACAGCATAAAGAGCTTCACATTTTCATTTATGAAGATCTATAGCATTCATGTAAATTAGTAAGTTACATAAGCAATCAAGCCTATTTCTTGGCCAAAACTTTTCAACAATCATTTCAACTGTTACTCTAAGTCTATTCTTTCAAATAATAATTAATTACACTAGAGATGCTTAAAGCAATTATGTTATTATTTACCAGGACATATGCCATTAAGTATGTAATAGTTTGCTGGAAATATTTTGTGGTGTGAATATTTCTGAGAAAGCAATTCTCTTAAAAGGGAGGGAATCCCCAGACACAGCTAAAGACTAATGCCCTATTGACATTCATTTCATTTGGAGAAGAGCTGCTCTCCAAGTTTGAGGATAGAAAGTAGCTACAACAGATTAAAAGACATTGGTTTTTTTTTTTGTTTGTTCGTTCTGTTTTTGACAGAGAGAGGGGGAGAGAGAGAGAGAGAGAGCGCGTGAGCTTGCAGAGGGAGGGGGAGGGAAAGAGGGAGCGAGAGAGAAAATCCCAAACAGGCTCCACGCTCAGTGCAGAGCCTGACACAGGGTTCAATGCCACGGCCCTAGGATCAGGACCTGAGCTGAAATCAAGAGTCGGACATTCAATTGACTGAGCCACCCGGGTGCCCCAAGATACTGGTATTTTTAAGAACAATGATTGATAGGAGATAATACTCTGAGTCCAAATGAATATCAGGATACATGTTAAAAAAAAAAAAAGTTTACTTTGTCTCTCTTCAATCCTACCTTTCTTTCCTCCTCTATTCAGTCTTTTTTTCCCTTTTTCTCCATGTCTATGTGCCACTGCACACCACAGACATCCTTCCAATCCTCGGACTCTCTCTTTTTGTCTAAATGGGCCATAAACAAAAAACTGAAGAATATTCTGAAATTTTCACATACACCGTATTGCTTTAAAAGTTGGGAGTAACCTTAGAAATAATAGAGTTTAAGTCTTTTACTTTTTACGAATGAGACAATAAGATTAAAGACTTGTTCAGTGTCATCTAGCTATAATATCAAAACTAAAATGGGGATCTAACTCCTTGTGCAAAGTACTCTTTTATTCACACCATGTCGACAAAGTGTGTATGTGTGTGCATTTACACTAAGATCAGGAAACGACCTCAAAAGTCATCTGTGACAGAAAATAACTAAGCCAGCTGGTTTTCCTGGAGCCGATTTCTGATGACAGTATTTATTAAATAAAATGATATAGATGTTTTAGTTTATAAAACAAACTGAGGTTTACACAAATGACTGTCTCAAAAGAAAATAATTTGGTTCCTGTCTTCCTGTGACCCCTCTATTTTCCCCAGCAGTTTTGCAACTTTTAACAGAAAAACAGTTCCCTAAAACTGCAATAGAGATAAAATCATGTCACAGTACTAAAAACCAATCTATGGGGTAAATTAGCAAAAGGAAAGATAAACATTAAATTAATTAATGAAAATGCTATTGAGATTTCTATTGTTAATTTTAATTTATGTGAAGTCTATTTATCGATTTTGATAGAGGGAGGGAGGGGCAGAGGGAGAGGGAGAGACAGAATCTCAAGCAGGCTCCTCACTGTTCGGGGCAGAGCCCGACATGGGGCCGGATCTCACAAAGGGTGAGACCTTGACCTGAGCCGAATCCAAGAGTCAACGCTTAACTGACTGAGCTACCCAGGCATCCTTATTTTTTCAGAGGGAGAGAGAATGCATGTGAACAGGGGAGAGGGGCAGAGGGAGAGAGAGAACCTTAAGCAGGCTCCACACTTAGCTTGGAGCCTGACGCAGGACTCAATCACATGACCCTGGGATCACAACCTGAGGTGAAAACAAGGGTCGGATGCTCAACCGACTGAGCCACCCAGGCGCCCTGCTATTGTTAAATTTCTTATTTGAACTAGTTTATTACTGCTTCCATTAGCTCTTTGAGAATCTTATAAAAAGCTATGACAATCTTGCATTTCATATAAATATATAAATACAAAAAGAATATACAAATATATAAAAATATAAAAATATAAATATATATATATAAATATATAAATATAAAGAGAAGTAAATAATTTTGTTCCCATTAAGTGCCTAGAGACTCTGATTTATAAACATTTTAGTTATTCTCCCCTGCTCTGGACATTAGCCCTTATTCTGTCATTCTTTTTTAATGTTTTTTAAATTTATTTTTGACAGAGAGAGAGACAGAGCATGAGCAGGGGAGGGGCAGAGAGGGGTGGAGACACAGAATCTGAAGCAGGCTCCAGTCTCAGAACTGTCAGCACAGAGCCTGATGTGGGGCTCGAACCCATCAACTGTGAGATTATGACCTAAGTCGAAGTCGGATGCTCAACCGACTGAGCCACCCAGGCGCCCCGTCCTTATTTTTGACATTGATATATGTTTGATAAAAATTTACTTTTGTTTCTTCCTTTATGCTGGATCAACACAGGTGTACCCACATTCTTATACATTTTTAAGAAGTGATTTTGATCATTATATTTGAATCGTGTCGAATAGTGACCTTTAAAAAATTTTTTTTAAATGTTTACTTATTTGTGAGAGAGAGTGAGCGAGCACGTGCAAGCATGAGTGGGGGAAGGGTGGAAAGAGGGGGAGACACAGAATCCGAAGAAGGCTCCAGGCTCTGAGCTAGTTTGCAAAGGGTCCAATGCGGGGCTGGAACTCAAAAGTCATGAGATCATGACCTGAACCGGAGTCGGATGCCCAACTGACTGATTCACCCAGGTGCCCAGGGAGTCATAAGGTATACGTACATATCAGAGAAAACTCAAATCAGCAAACCAGAAAGTAATTTTATAACAGAATTCAGTACTGATATTAGTAAATTCAAATTTCCAAGGCCATGTAACTTTTGGATTTTGAACATGATACCCTTAGATAGCAAGCAACTCATTTTGGAAAGTAGGTTTACTATTTTTAAGAAACGCTCTTTACTGTTAAGAAAACATCTAATCCAGCTCTTATAAGCAGAGCTGCTTGCACACATAGCAAAGTTGGAATATAAAATACAAATGCCCACTAGAATCTAAGGATATCTTAGCCTTGCAGAAGGCTATGTCCTAAAATTAATGAACTTTTCAAAAAAGGTGTTAATGTATTACTGTATTACAAGAACTAATTCTGTTTTAAATGTAAATTTTTGCATCTGAGAATTTGTTTTTACAACAGAATTGCTAAAAATGTGTTTTAAAATGAATTATTAGAAAGTATAAATATTTGCAGCACCTGGGTGGTTCAATCAGTTAAGTGTCCAACTCTGGATTTTGGCTCAGGTCATGATCTCACGGTTCGTGAGTTCGAGCCCCGCGTCGGTCTCTGTGCTGACAGCTCACAGCCTGGAGCCTGCTTTGGATTCTGTGTCTCCCTCTCTCTCTCTGCTCCTCCCCCACTTGTGCTCTGTCTCTCCCTGTCTCTCAAAAATAAATTTAAAAAAAAGTAAAAAAAAAAATGCCCTCCTAAATTGCTAAATCCAATGACCTTTAATATTCCTATCTTACTTCACCTGCCAGTATCTTTGATCATTCTTGCCGCTTAGAAACATCACTTGGGTTTCCTCCCATTTCAGTGGCTACTCCTTAATCTCTTTCAAAGTCTACTTTTTCTTTAAATTCTTGTTTTTTCGGGCATTACTGCCCAAAGCATGATCCTTTTGAGACTTCTTTAAAGCCACTGGATTTCAAATACTGTTTATTATATTAAGTCACACATCTAAATAAACTGCAAGTCAAAACTTCTTTTATAGGATGCAGACCTTATCTCTAATTTTCAGTTCAATGTCCCCACTGGCTCCTCAGAATTAACTTAAAAAAATCAAATCCTTTCATTTTCTGAACAAAATCTGCTTTTCCTCATTTTTTCCCTATCTTGGTGAATGGCATTACCAACCACCCAGGTACTCTCTCTCCCAATCTCCCTTTATTTAGATAAGTCACTGATGTTTATCATGACAATGTGTATTTTCCAATTCCTCAAAAAGACCTCTCCAGTGTGGACTGACTGGTGTGACAACATGGGACAAAAAGGGATAAGGGGGAGGGGCTGTAATTGTGAAGACCAAAGAAAAAGAAATAAAAACAGATACTAGAGCACAGAAATACATAATATGCTGCGACTGCCAAGACTGGAGAAAAAAAACCACAAAGTGGGCCCAAGAAAAAGAGAGAAAGGAAACAGTAAGTCAGACATTAGAAATCCTAGTGATGAGGGGGCACCTGGGTGGCTTGGTCAGTTAAGCCTCCGACTTCGGCTCAGGTCATGATTTCACGGTTCCTGAGTTCGAGCCCCGCGTCAGGTTCTGTGCTGACAGCAAGGAGCCTGGAGCCTGCTTTGGATTCTGTGTCTCCCTCTCTCTCTGCCCCTTCCCCGGCTCATGCTCTGTCTCTCTCTTGCTCTCTCAAAAAATAAACAAACATTAAAAAAAAGAAAGAAATCCTAGTGATGAAAACAGATACTTGAGAAGCAGATGAAAGAAATGGTTGTAAGGCAGCATTCTCTGATGAAATATTCATCTTATCATACACCTCATCTAATGGGGGGCGATGGGTGGATCAGGTGAAGGGGATCAAGGGTACACTTACTGTGAGGAGCACTGAGCAATGTATAGAAGTGCTGAATCACTATATTGTACACCTGAAACTAATATAACATTGCACGTTAATGAGACTAGAATTAAAAGGAAAATTTCAGAAACAAAAATAAGGCCCCCAAAACCTGCCCCACAATCCTCTGTCATGTTTCAGATCATAAAAAAAAATCATTGAAACTGTTTAACCTCAATCAAAAGCTCAAAAGGAATTTTTCAAATGGGCTTGACAAAATCATTCTAAAACACATCTGGAAAAAATAAGCATACAAGGACAAAGTAAATTCTGTTAAGACCAGTACAGTGTAGAGAGAACAGTCTGTCCATTTATAAATAGATACTATAATCCTATGTTATAAAACAGAGCAATAATATAACAGTGCAGGTAGATCGAATAAAAGATCCAGAAATAAACCCATGCATACTAAAAGGACATTCAAATTGTATCAGATAATGAAGAGCTACGCAACACATGGTACTAGGACAAAAGGTGCACATGCACTTATGTTCTCTCCTCTCTCTCCCTCTTTCTCTTTCTACATATATACATATATATATATGTCATATACATATATGTGCCTAAATACATTTTAGAGAAAATAACACATTTGCACATATTCACATTATAAATTCTATAAGAATAAATATAGGTATGCATATAATAACTTTGTGCAATGGTATTACTTCATAAAGGAAAAAGGAAAAGAGAAATACCCAAATTAAAAATCTTTGTTGGGTAAAAACAACAAATTTAAAAAGGAAAATGACAATCTGCGAAAAATATTTACAATGTTTATGACTTATAAAGGAATTGTTACAACTATATACAATGAACTTAAGTAAATTACAAATTTGGTAACATGGACTCCTATACCACCATGAAAAATTAGTCAGAAAGTTCAATCTCATGATAAAATATTACCAGATTAAACCAGAATCGACAGGAATATGGAACAGTGGCATCAAAGGCTAGCGGGATTACAAGAAGCACTCTTCCTGACACAGTGATTTGCAATGCAATTTATCCAATGAGAAGTATTTACTGAGCCACCAGAGCAAATAATAATACGTAGGGTCCTTGAGATAGACATTTTGAAGTTACAGTCCTATTGCCTCAAAAAGTATCGCTTAACTATTGCTGAAAGTCCTCTATTTGCAATATTCCTTTTTCACCAAAATAAATATTTTATACTTTATATCAAGTATGCACATTTCCCCTGTCCACTGTCTCCTCAGTTCAGCTTCGAGCTGACTGCCTTGAAGAGCCCTGGCAAGCCGTACGATCTGAATTTGTACCTTACTCTTCCATGTGGGATGTGACAAACCCTTAGCCGGTAAAACACCTTCCAGAAAAGAAGCCGGTTAGAAGAGAAAATGTTCCTTGTGGGCCTGGAAAAAGAAAGCTGGCCTGCTTGCTTCTCCCGACTTCATTCTCATGTAGACTCTGTGCCCAGAACTAACGGTCGGGTGTAGGACTTGGGAGAAAAATTACCCTCAAAGCCTCTTTCCCACATCATGTCTTTCTCTCCATTTCCAAGAACATTAAAATATTGTGCAACACTGCCTTATGGGGATCAAATGAAGAAGCAGAAAACTATTCCTACAGTGTCTGATTTAAAACAACGTTTCTCTTCCTCACCCCCCAACAAAACCCTTCTTCACGTGTCACACCACCAAGTGGTGCTACGTTTGGGGCAATGGGAGGAGATTCCTACCTGCAACCATTCCTTTCATTTGCCTTTCATCTACCTCATCTGTTTTTCAAAATAAACCTCTGAGGTAGATGCACTACCACTGGTGTTATTTTATGGATGAAGAAACCAAACTTCTGAAATTAAGTGACACGTTCAAGAAGACACAGGTTCTGACTCTGAATCAATCCTCATGGCAAGTTCTTCTTAGTGAGCAGCGCTGTCTCTCCTGTTCAAACCCCAGGAGCAGCAGCAGCCACATCTGTCCAAGCTACAGCCGGGGCTGATTTCCACATCAAACTTTGTTCAGGACTGTAGATCTAGCAGTTTCTGGAGGAGAATAATTGTGAACGTCCCCAGCAAAAATTAGTAAGAACTAAATAAGGAGAGGTCTAACAAAATTTTCTCATAGACAGCTTACAAAGACTGTTCAGGTGATTAAAAGTAGTACAGTTTGACTGAACATCCTTTATCTCTAAAAATACTTCCTTTACTTGCCTTCTGGGACTATTACCTCACTGGCGACTTCTTTTCAATCCTTCTGGGGAGCTCCTTCTCTCTTGCTAAGCTTTTACTATGGAAGAATAGCAGGTCTCAATTCTTGGACCTCTTCTCAAAGTAAATGATGTGTTACAACCCTATGGCTTTAAATGTGGTCTAATATCTTCAGTCTGAATTCCAGACTCGTATATTCCACTGTCCACTTAATAGCTCCACTTGGATGCTAATAGACATTTAAAACTTAACATGAAAAAAACTCAGAACCTTATAACTTTCACTATCTCCACCATTATCACTCTCGTCAAAACCATTAACATCTTAGCGTGGATTACTCCAATGGTCTCTTAGCTCATCTCCCTGTTCCCGTTCTTTCCTCCTCCAGTCTTCTCCTCCACAAAACAGCCAGAACCACATTTTTAAAATGTAACACAATTATTTTGTTATTCCCCTGCTCAAAACCCTGCAATGAACTGCCAAAGCATTTGAAATAAATCAAACCGAGCAATCTCTATCCAGCCTCATTTCCTCCTGTCCTTCCTTCCTCTTGCTCACTCATTTCTAGCCAGTGGTCTCCATCCACCGAATTCACCCATCCCACTGCTGTCTCAGGACCCCTGTCCAGTCCAACCACACACCTCCATGGCTGACTTCCCTACCTAATACAAGTCTCTGCTAACCGTCACCTCCGCAGAGAGCAGCATTCCTTAACCACTCCTAAAACGGGAGCTCTCAAGGTACAGAATGTTGTCTAAAGAGGTTGTCTTTTATGTCAAAGAGGGGAGGCAGATTAAGAATATACATTATATTTGCCTAAACTGAAAAAAAATTCACTGGAATGATACATAAGAAATAATAAAAAGTTATCTACTGGATTAGAATAAGTGGTAACTCAGCAGACAAGGTGAGAGGTGTGAGGATTCTTCACATTATTTGTTTTTAAAACTTTGATTTTTTTGGAACCATTTGAACGTTCTATTGAATGACTACTTAAAAATAAATGTAAAACAGCAGTCGTCCACCACAGTCTATCCCGTTACTATAAAGTCTCTTTGGAACACCTATGCCTACTTGACTTGCTGTCATACAATTATCCATATCACCCCACAGACTGTCAGCTTTAACCGGTACTGGAGAATACAATGGTTTTCTCCTTAACTAAAAACAAATAAAAGAGCCATGCAAATGGTTTTCATTATCTTTGTGTTGTCTCTTTTCTTAAGCATATTTTATTTATGTTACATTTATTCTATTTATAAATCTGCACGGCTTTGTCCTTGGCTGTATCCAGTACATGGCCAGGATGAAGACATAAGAGGGCTGGTATGTTAAATTTATAAATGTCTAGAAGCCAGGAAGGGAAGCTAATCCCTTGGATGACAGAATCATGATTCAACAAGATCTCAACCAGTTTTAACTATGGCTACATTCAAGGACATGATGCTTGAAAGGGTTAAACACTGCTTCTAAAAGTCATCTGTGTGTACATACAGAATGGGAGAAATCTTAACATACAAAAGACACTAGCTTATGATGACTGCATCAGTGGATTCCAAACAGATTTTTCAAAAAACAAAATGAAAAACAACATAAGGTTGCCAACTTTTTATTGTTCATTTAAGAACCAAACCAATACAAAAAACCCAAGGGAAATATTAAAAGAAACTTAACACATATTATCATTTCATAAAGAAAGGCCATGTTAACATTAAGAAAGTAGAAATACAGAATCTCAAATAATCCCTTGAATTGTATAAATATAACTTGAAAAGCCATATAATATTTTTTTTTTGCTTAGAACTAGCAAAGGTTATTAAAGAGTTAACACAATTTTAGACTGTAAACACAAGTGTATAGCTTGAATTAAAGAAAGGGATAATTTCACTACACTGTATTTAGACCATAATTGGAGACTAAATATAAAAACGAGATCAGAACAAAAGAACAGCATTGACAAAACTGAATGTAGTTGACAGAGATGAGAAAGGTAAAGAAAACAGCATCACGTGAAGTTGTAAGGGTTGTAATATTTAACTTAGAAAAGAGCAAACCTAGTAGAGAAAAACCTTACCGTAGCCTAGTCTTAACAGAACTACACCCAGTGGGGAGAAGTTCTACAGGAAAGCAGATACGGCCTCAATTTAATTAAGACCTTCCTACTATCCTTTCCAAAAGCTAAATGAGACATCTTATGCCTCACTGTTCGTGGAAGTATTGTTCTTGGAGAAGCTGACTCCATAAAATCTCAGAGGTATCACTCTAAAGTCTCCTCTAATTCTAAAATTTTGTGAATCAGAAAAGAGTAAATTTTGCTTTTTTAATTGACCAAAAAGGATGAGCGGAAAGAATCTGGGCTTTTGTCAAAAAGACAAAGGTTCAGTTACAGGCTCTACCACTTAGTAATGTGTGACACAGACGCAAAATTATTCACTAAGTCTGGGCTTCAAATATTCTCAAATTTATTTTTAAAGGTGTAAAATTATACCTTATGTACTAGAAGGTTGCATGAATTACACACACACACACACACACACACACACACATTGCCTGGCACTTAGATCTCAATACACGGTAGGTATTAGTCATTTATTCAATAAGTATCATGTCCCAAAGGGTAATATGTTCTACATTATTTATTACTTACTGATATACTCAAACAATGACTTCTTCTCTACTATGTTCATATTCTGTTTCTCAAACCTAACCAATGCACGCTTGAGATTCTTTCCACTGCCATGTTCTGCACAACCCCTATATGGGTAGAAGTAATTTTTATAAGGTTTTCTTTAGCCTTGCTTTTGTTTGTTTCCTTTCTACCTTTGTTTGACATAAATGAGGGCTTTACCTTCGGTATACACTGACCATATCATTCATATTGGCCAAAAAAATTTTTACAATATAGATATACTGCAGCATAGTTTCAGCTAAATTAGACTATATTGCTAGTTTGGTCAACTCTACTGCCAAACAGCTGTCTTCTTATTCTTTTGTATTGCCCACACTGACTAGCTCATTGCTGAGAACTTCTCTCAAGAAATTTTTGAGTAAATAAATGAAATCCCATTTCACTAAGGGTAGTTGATTATTAGAAATCTTGGTTATTAACAGAAGCTTATGAAATAAAGATGGTCTGAGGTTTCACTCTATAAAAAACTCATTCTTCTTAGCGAAACACATCAACACGTGATGTTCTCAATATTATCTATCCACCAAGGATTTTTCATATGGTATCTAATTGCTCTTTTGTTATACTTACACTTCCATAATAATTTGCAACTGTACAGATATTTTAGCTGGCAATTTAGTACACTGCTGCCTGTTAGGTATTTATTTGAACAGGACCCTGCTTATAACCCCAATGTTCACGATAGAGAACAAAGTCATTCATTACAGATTAAAATAGTAAAAATTATTTTACAGGAGAATTTGTTGAATGAAAACAATGTTAACAAGTTTAAACATACAGTACTGAGTACTAGATGAGTGATTTGATTGCTATCAGATGCAACAATACAACTAGATTTTTGTCAGTGATAAAAGGAAACAAGAAATTGATACTTGAAATAAAACAGATCACTAAGCATAGAATTTTTAAATACACTTTGATACTTGCATCAATGGGCATAATGTATTATTTTATAGCATAAATTTCATTATTTTAATGCTAAAATAGAAAACACAGAGAAGGTTATTTATTTCCATACAAAGTAATTGAGAACAGCGAAATTTACCAGTAAAATACATTTAAAGTTTGACTTAATATACTTCCCTATGCTGAATTTAACAACAGATTATTTTTAAGTTAAGCTAAAATTTAAAGGCACATTAATAAATTCTTTTTAAAAAGTCTGTTAAAATGCAATGTAGAATTAAAGGGTAAGTTTATAAAGCAAAAAAGCACTTTGTGTCAAAACCAACTCAATGAAAAAGCATAAATTTAATTTTGATTAAAAAGTTCAACACAGAATTTTTTCTCAAAAGGTAAGTTGCAAATACTACAATTCATTACCTGAAGGAAAAGGAATTTCACAGGTTCTTGTTACAGGCCAATTTTATTTGTCACAGAGCGTACAGAGTTGATCACACTATAAACTACTACTGAATGTCAGGAAATGCTATCATGTTATGGTTACTAGTAAGTAGTAGGGAAAAGCTTCCGAGAGTTTGTTTTTATGAAAACCCCCTGTAAGGGCATCTTTCCTTACATCATAAGTTAATTTATAAAGCGAAAGCTCCACTTCAGTAGAATTACTATTTTCACATCACGAAGGACAAGATCACCACAAGCAGGGTATCAATGAACTTGACTGTCAAAGACGAGTCAAGGAGCAGTAGAGAGCTTCCCACACACTTCCACGGGGCAGGGGGGTAAGCGGCAAAGCTGAAAGAGCGCTCGCGGGCACGGATCCTGGTTTGGCTCGGCCCTGTCCTCAGCACTTAGGCGTGGGCACACCAGTCAGTTAACTTCCCAAGTTGTCGGGTCCTCCTCTGCGCCAAGTGCAACTCAGACTGAGTTTTAAAACACCAAAATTCTACCCCACCTACGAAGTTAGGAAGGATGAAAACAGCCCTGGTGTTTCTTTAAAAAGAAATACAAAATTCTGTGTGGCTTGCGGTGTCCTATTTCCGGAGCTGAAGGACTGAACTTCTGAAGCACGTCCAGCTAGGGCTGCATCCGTGGCGATCTGGGTAGAACCCTCCCGACCGAACTCTCCTCTCCCATTATGCCTCCACCTGCTCCTCCCCACGCTGCTGCTGCTGCTTTCTTCCCCTTGTTTTAACGCCAGCAAACGGCTGTCAGCATTGAAAGCCTAAGATCGAATCATTTTAAAAGATGCATTTGCGATCACCTATCATCTGCCTCCCTGCATTTTCGCCAAACGCGTGAGTTTTCATTAAGAGAATCCGAGGATAATAAACAAAATCAGGACCGGAAATGCAGCGGCCTGTTCTGTGTTTTGACTGCTCAAACGGGAGGACAAAACCGAAAGATGAAGCCCAACCTACTCCCTCAGGACGGGGAACGCGTTACCCACCCAGCGAGGGAACAATTCTGCTGGTTCATTTCCCTGCCGCACAACAGCCGCGCGACAGGCCCGTTCCCAGCCCCCGCTTCCTCGCCACCCGGTAATTTTATGCTGGTCACCTTGGCGGTGCTGGGACGGGCACCGCCGCGGTCTTCCAGGGGCTCACGGTCTCCAAATACATAAATAAAGCTCTGCTGTCCCCCGCCCCCCATAACCCCTGAGATTCTGTACCTTGGGATACAAATCCCACGTCTTCCCGCCCTGGGTTATGCAGCAGATGACGGGAAGCACACCCAGACCCCACGTCTCAACCTCAGGACAATGAAGCCGGCAGGAAGCCAGTCTCGCCTCCCCCGGGTGGACTACGCGGCCAGAGCCCGCGCGGGTGCAGTCGCCCGGCAGGGTGCGCGACGCCGCGTTTCCACGCCCTCCAGCGTCCCGAGGGCTCCTCGCCTGACCTCCCCCAGACCCGGCCCGCAGCGCCAGACCAACCTCCCAGAAAGGGCCCGCGCTCTTCGCTGCCCGGATGGGGGGGGGGGGGCCCTGCCCCGGCGGCAGCGCAGCCGTTCCCTCCGACGCTCCGCCCGCACCCCTAGCAAACTGCTGCGGCGCAGGGGGGAGGGCTGCACAAAGCCGAGAGAGGGCTGAAGACGATTCAAGACGTCCTCGCGAAGAGGCGGCGGCCGCGGGCCCGGCCGGACGGCGGGTGGGGCTGGGGGCGGGGTGGGGGAGGGGAGGGGGGGCGGCGCCGCGCGGAGCCGCCGCGAAGCGCCCCCTTCGCCGCCCGGCCCGGCACCCCCCGGCCGCGGCGGGCCGCGCCCCGAGCCCCCGCTGCAAACCCCGGAGGCTGCGGGGAAGCGGCGGCAGCGGCAGCGCCTCGGCCGAGCAGCTGAGCGCATCACTTACCCCTCACCGCTGAGAGAGGGACCGGACGGGGGAGGCGGGGCGCGTCGCGTCCCGTGAGTCTCTCGCACGCCGTCCTCCCCCCACCCCGTCGTCGTCGTCGCCGCTGTCGTCGTCGTCGCTGCCGCTGCGGTCGAGCTCCCGGCCCTGAGCTCCGCTGGGCAATAACGTTATTCCACACACGCCCCACACATAGCGGTAACGGCAGAGAGCGGCCGCCCAGTGCGCAGGCGCCTGGGGAAAGGGCGAGGAGCCCGGCCCTATCCCCTCCTCCGGCCGTCCCAACGATCTCTTACTGCGCAGGCGCCAAACCCAGACAATGAAAAGGGGCTGTACGGAGGGTCTCACCCAAAGGCTTCTCCAGCTGCCTATTGCGCAGGCGTACTCGAAAGACCAGCTTGAACAATGAAGAGGACCCCGGCGTTAGCCGGGACTGCAACTAAAAAGGACTACAGTTCCCAGAGGGCAGTGCGCCAACTCCAAGCGGAGGTCGGGTTGCGGGGCATGCTAGGATTTGTAGTGTCGTCCGCCTTCACAATCTAGGCTGCTTCGACGATATAAAGCTTCTTTTTCTTGAGAATGTATTTGGCCGTGTCGGCAGACGTCGCGGCTGAAGGGTGTAGAGCTTGTTATTTGTGTCCTTGAGAAACTTCAAGGACCAACTGCAAGCCAGCAAATTTGGAAGAGCCAAGGCCTTCAGTGAGCTCTTTCTGTCGGTTGGGTGGTCCAAACAGCAGGATGGGATAAAGACAGGACTAAGCCAGGCTGGGCTGCAGAAAAAGGGCGGAGCCTCCAAGCAGTCTCTTGGCAACCGGATCTGGCTGCCAAACCGCCAAAGCTTGTAGCGCGATGGCCTCTGGGAATTGTAGTTCAGTTGGAAGGGGCTTTTAGGAGCCTCGTGACTGCAGGCCCGCGGCCTGCGGACTACAACTCCCGATGGCCACCAGGAGGGCCCGTGGGTGGGAAGGGCCCCCGGCGAGCTCCGACCGGGATTCCGTGCTCCCCAGTGACAGCAGCGACAGGAAGCCGGCGGGCGCTACCCCGGCGCCAAGGCCTCTGGTTCCCCGAGGGGCGACATTGGACACTTCCCTACGTAACTCCCATCTCTGGGCCCCGAGTCCGAGGATGGCGAAGTCCCCGGAGAACTCTACCCTGGAGGAGATTCTGGGGCAGTATCAACGGAGTCTCCGGGGTGAGTCGCCCCGAACCTCTGCGCCCTAGCCCCTGGGTACCAGGCCGTCCTGGGCGGGAGCTGACCCAGGTGCATTTCCTAACACCTTGAATCGGCCCCAGCCAGGGTACAGAGGAAGAGGATGGATGTTGCTGTGATCCTTGAGGGAAGATGAAATAGTTTGTGTTTGTTTTTACGGTTAAGCAGTGTTGTTTCCCTTGATTCCCATAGTTACCTGAACTAACGCCCTGACTTTGACTTAGCATCTTTCTCACCCAAGCCCAGCGGAACCTCTTGTGTGGCTCTATTCCACCCTTGCTCAGTTCCCTTACTTTGCTCTTTAATCCAGTAAATTCCTTATACACATTTTTTACACATTCCTATTGTGGTGCAATGGGTTGAATGTGACTTATGGACCAAGAAAAAGGAAATACTAATTATTTTAATCAGAACAGCTTCTATTTAGTGGTCCAGGCTATTAACATACATCAAGTCATTTAAGACTTCACAACTTAATGAATACCCCACTTTTACACATGGGGAAGTCAAGGTGCAAAGAGATTAAGTTCGCCCAAAGTCCACACAGCTGGTTAGTGGCTGAGCCGGGTATTAAATTCAGTCAGGACTGACGGCCTTAAACGTAGACAGAGTCCCTGTCCCCATGGAGCCTGTGGATTAGCAGGGGGGAAAGACACTAAACAAAATAGTGACAGATTACTATGACAGAGAATAAGGGTAAAGATCAGCATTTGGCACATAAGCACTTGTTAAATGCCAGGTACTATTTATAACCGGGACTTGTAGCAAAGTGAAGATTTTTCGAAGAGACTAGGAAGTTTATCTTCTAGTGAGTCTAGATTTTGCAAGGGTTATTATGTATTGTTTCCATCTGTGATCGTGCTACAAACTGTCAACATTCTCCATGCTCAGACTCCATGAGTCAAATAGTTGGTCTTGATGAATGCTTTCATCAGCCTACTGGTGTTTCAAGAGCTATTAGATACAGAAATAACCATTTTTAACTTCTCATTTGAAAGCAAGAGAAGTACTGTGCACAATGATAATGAAGTGATTTTTTTTGAGGTTGGTAAAAACAATTTGTTTGCTCTTATGAGTTTCTGCTAGTGCTGCTCTTCCTTTTACCTTATTTTGAACCTTTATGTAAGCATTGGGGGCTTAATTTTAGGCATTTTAATGCAATAAAGTTGTTAATTTCAAACTAATAGTGCTTTCAGTAATTAGAGTGGAGAGTTTTCATTCAAAGATGATACATTTAAAAATAAATTATAAATGTAGCATGATAGTAAAGAACATTTATAATCAAAAGCAAATGTAAAGCAGAGAAAAAAGTTAAAGCCCTTTTTTTTTAAAGTGATGGTTTTAACAACAAATCAGGAGATGTATCCTGAAATTTTTCCTGGATTTTCATGACTTTTCTTATTATTTATTTAGTAGCATTTTGACTTTTGCGTTTATTTGGTTTATATAACAGCTGTTGGGGGCACCTGGGTGTCTCAGTCAGTTAAGTATCTGACTCTTGACTTTGGCTCAGGTCATGATCTCACAGCCCAGTGTTGGGCCCTGCACTGACAGCAGAGAGCCTACTGGGGATCCTCTCTCTCCCTCTCTTTCTGCCCTCCCCCCCCAAAAGAAATAAACTTTAGAAAAAAAAATAGCTCATGGACGGAAACAACCAATCCTGAATTAAAACACATATAGAAGTTCTTTGCTTCACACATATAAAAATTTGTGCTTCTGAATAAACAGTATGGTGGCATTATTTTACATGTGGAATTTCATTATTTTCAGTGTTTGTGCCTAATAACTTGAGAACCGTGTTACTATACGATCAGATAAAAGGTAATTTTAAGTTCTGTCTTATTTTATTTTGGTTTTCTTGCTTTGTTTGGTTTCGTTTATCCGCCATTGCGTCCCCAAAATGTTTTGCTTTGTTTGTGCTTAAAGGCTCTTATGCGTTCTTGGTCCTTCCTCACATGTTATTCCTCTGGCTCCTAAATAACTGTATGTGTAATCATTATTAATGTCCATTCAGTTACATTCAGCCAGGAAGTAGCCATATAAAAACGCAAAATGCTTTCACAATTTTCTATGATAGTCCCTCATTTTCATAGCTTTCCCTCAGTTCTTTGCTACAAATGTAATTTTAGGTACTATTATAGTATATTAAGAATTTGAAGTTCTCATATGAAAGGCAGAGTCAAACCTGCCTTCTTTCTTTTGAAACCTGTGTGGGATTCTTTCCTGTCCTTGACCTGTGATCTTAGAGCAGCCACGGGAGGAGGGAGCCCGTCTGCGGACTCCACACTCCCTTCATCCTTTCCCTTAGGCTTCCCAGATGTGACCCCTCTTTATCCTCTCTAAGGGGATCTCCACCTTTGGGTTGTCTGTCTGTGCCCCCACTGCAAGAAGTTGGGGAGATTTAGTGACTGTCCTTCCAAGTAAGCATTCTGGCAGAAAAACTAGAAGGCCTCACTGCTCTGCAGATCTGTAGTATTACTGCTTCACAGGAGGTGATCTGAAAGTTTCCAGAGTGGGGAAGAGCGGACATATGTATGTGCATGTGCCTGGGAATTACTGAGCTTTTGTAGAAGTGGAAGTGACTTGGGAGGTCACCTGGTGGTTAGTGTTCATCCCCTTTAGCATTCAAGACCTACGGAAGGACTGAGAATTGTCTTGGGAACTGGGGAGAGTCGCGGATAGCCCTCCTCTCATTTAAATCCGACACGTCATTGTACAAGGCCACAAGGTATAAAATAACTAGTATGTAGCGAAGAAAGGGTCGGAAAAATGAGTTTAACAGGGAATCCAGGCTGTTTTAAGTCCTGTACCCTGAAGGCAGGGCTATGGTACTGGAAAGAAGGAGAGAACTTGTTAGAAAACCGATGCCCATCCTTAATAACAGAATCATGTCTAGTCTATTGCTGCAGCGTTAGCTGCGGGTACACTTGTATCAACAGCGCTGTGTACATGACTCACCTCTTCACCTCGGTCCTGACCACCCCTGGTTGGGTGACCATAAAGTGATAAACTTGAACTGTGCCAAGGATATATCAGTTTACATACATTTTACATACTGGTCCCTCATTTTCGTGCAACCTGGTGGCATTCTGGACTCTAGATTGAATCTCCATAAGGGTATGGTGGAGTCAGAGAGGAGAATGTGGAACCAGGAGCTGAGTCACTGAAATCTTACTGTGGTTTTGCTGATAACCATCGGTGTCACCTGAGGCAAGTCAGTAAACTTCTTGCATTCTTGTTTCCTCATCTGAAAAATGAAACATTTGGACGAGGTGGCAGAATCCCTGCCTTTAGGACCCAAGCAGGTGACAAGATGTGTGATGGCATCCGTGAAAGGCACTAGGGAATAGCGAGGCTTATAGCCACATTGGGCAGCTTATGCTTTCTCTAAAAACATTCGAATTTCTCTCCTTTTCTTCTCCCTTCCTCCCACACTCTGCTGGCCAAGCAAAACACACTTGATCGCCTGGTTCCTCCTCCAGGCTCTTCTCTCAGACCCCTGGATTTCTAATGACACTTCCATCCACACTTATTGGACCCATGTGCATGATAAAATGTTATGTGTCTCTCTTATAAAAACGAGAGGTGGGGCGCCTGGGGGGGGGCTCAGTCAGTGGAGCGTCTGACTTCGGCTCGGGTCATGATCTTGTGGTTCGTGAGTTCGAGCCCCACGTCAGGCTCTGTGCTGACAGCTCAGAGCCTGGAGCCTGCTTCTGATTCTGTGTCTCCCTCTCTCTCTGCCCCTCCCCTGCTCATGCTCTGTCTCTCTCTGTTTCTCAATAATAAATGTTTAAAAAATTTTTTAAAATGAGAGGTAGGAGTGGAATTGGGTTCATAGAACATGAGAGGTTGAATATGGGAAGAAAATACATAATTGAGGGGGGAGGTGATTCTTTTCCCTGTAAATGTATCTAGTTTGAGAAAACCGAAGATAATGTTGGTATTCTATGTTTTACTTATATGTATGATTGGCACATCTCCCCAGATCCTACAAAATGTTTCTTTTTTTTTTTTTTTTTTTTTCCTTCCAGGGAAGGGCTCACATCTGTAGAAGGCCTGTGTTAATCTTAACTTGCCAATACTTTGGTCACTGAATTAGCCAGCAGTGATATCATCCGGACCTTTCACAAACTTAAGAAAACATTGTGGAACTTAAGTTCTTCCTTTTCTCAGTTTTACTCATAAAACTTATATTTCTTCTTTTGTTTTTGCTTTTCTTAACTGTTTTCTGAATATTTTTATATTCTTTGCCATGTACACTATTTATGTGCTCTCTCACTCTCTCTTTCTCTCTCCATGGCTAGTAATTGCTTATTTGTTTGTTTTACTATCAGCCTCATTGAGACCAAGACTGGCAGCAATGTAATAAAGCCCCTGGAAGCATTCGTTATGAAATGGGAAAATTCTTTTGGTATTTCAGGGCAGACTGAAACAGCTCTCTTTTCTCAAAATTAGAGGGATGGAATGGTTTCGCTATTAATAAGTAAGGATTGGTAATGCAAATGAAATTTGTCAACATTTGTATTTTTTTGGCTGACAAAATTTAAATTAAATGTATTCACTTTTTTGTTTTATATGCTCTAATGACTTTTCTTAGTACTTTTAACTTTTATGACCATTTCTTCTACCAGAATAACAGAAGCTAGTAGAATTCCGTTTTTCCTTCCCTACTACTGATGAGATAAAATGGGCAAAAGACGAGACTTAGCAGCCAGAAAAGAAAAACCTGTTTTACAAGTAAAGAGTCATCCCTGGAATTATCTAGAACCAAAACAGTGCTCAGTGTTATGAAATTATAAGGGCATTTTCCCACGTTCTTGGGCAGAAAAAGAGATTAAATTACTCTCAAACTATTGAGAAACTGAGAATAATTATATTTTCTCTTGCGATGTTTACAGACTTATGCTCTGATCACTTCCCCAGTGTGTGCTAAGGTTTTCTTCCTTTTCACTTAGTGATAGTCCTCTCAAGGTCAAAAAGTAGAGAAAATAGCTTGAAATGCACTTGCGCACTTGCCAAAGCAATCTTGATGTGGGCGGGGGGGGGTCTTCATTAAAGCCCACTAGAATATTTACAGGAATGATCACCCAAGGTGGCTCTGAAAAATGGCTTGAGGTGTAACTATTGCTTCATGTGTTAAACCTTGAAACAATATGAAGCTAAATATGAATTTCAAGTTCTCAGAGTAGATATAACGGTTTCTCCTGACACCCGGATCAGGAGTGCCCCGTCGTGGCTGTGATGGTCATGGGTTATGTGCTGTCCACTGCCATTACTGTGGCTGAATCACTCGCTGTCCTGCCCATTTTTCACTAAGAGGTGACTATAGTTACAATGTCATAATGCGGGAAGTCTGTCCTTGGAACTGAACACTGGCTATCCTGTTTTACTGCTCTAAACCAGTGGTTCTCAACCAGGAGTGATTTTTCCACCCAGGGGACATTTGATAATGGATGAGGACATTTTTGGTTGTCACAGCTGGTAGTGGTTGGCGGTTGATTTTGACTGGCAGCTAGTGGGTAGAGGCCAGGGATGCCGCTAAGCACGCACCACACAGCTCCTCACAACAAAGAATTATCAGGTATAGATTTCAGTAGTGCCAGGTGAGGAACCGTGAGCTAGAAGTAGCAAGGCCTTGCTCTTAGCCTTTGTTCTTCAAGAATCATTCTTTTAAAAAAAGTTTTTTTTTAATGTTTATTTTTAAGAGAGAGAGAGAGACAGAGGGAGACACAGAATCTGAAGCAGGCTCTAGGCTCTGAGCTGTCAGCACAGAGCCCGAGGCAGGGCTCAAACTCACAAACCGTGAGATGGTGACCTGGGCTGAAGTTGGACGCTCAACCAACTGAGCCACCCAGGCGCCCCAAGAATCATCCCTGAGAGTAATTACAATCAAGGATACAGATTGTATCAGCTGTACAATCTGCCAGTCTGGCTAGGATGACTTCTTTATCAGTGGAATGTGACGGGTGTGCCCCAAATCTTCTCACGTGGTGCCCCAAATCATACCTGGCGCATCTCTCATAATGTAGAAAGTGGTCTTGATTTGCCAACATCCACACATCCTTAATGATCTTCCAGACACTGCTTTCTTAAGATGTCGACATTCTTGTTCAGATTATCTTTCCACTCCGGTGCCAACCGCTTCAGCGCATTTTTTGGCTATTGGAGGCTTTTCTTTTATGACAGTATTTTCTTTTAGATCTTATAGTTTCCACATACTTCTTTTAATCCCTTTCACTATCATAATTGCCATTTCCAGAGTTGGCCTCGCCTGACTTTGGATTACGCTGTTTTTGTCTTGGTTGCCCTGCCTGTCAGTCCCCAGGTGAACAGAGACCACAGTCTTCTGAACTAGCTGAGGCCCATTCAAGGGTGGACAGACACATGTATCTCTTATCTCACTGTGGTTTCGTTTTTCGGCTTGTCTGCCCTGGTCTGAGCCTTTGAGGAGTGCAGTGCAACTCGGGTCTCGGCCCAGGGAGCTCTGGTCCGTGGCATGGTTTCTGAGGGACAGCTGGGCACTACCCAGGGTGCGGTCCCCCCTCCCTGTCACCGGGGTACTTCTCGTTCACAGCTCTCTGTGCAGATGGAGAAGGTAGACATCAATAATTCATGGTGGGGCTATAAGTGATGATCCTTCCTAGCCTGGGACTCCTTTGTCTTTTGTTCAAAAACACCTTGGTGAAGAGAGGCCTGCTGGTGAGCCGGGAGGGAACTGGATTACCAGAATGAGGAAGACAGACCAAAATTGGCCAACAGTCAGCCCCACATTCACTCTCGGGGCTCCTTGTATGGATTGATGTTTGGACAGTGCACCCCCAGAATTAGTATTTACTTACCTTTATGTTCACGTGACTCCGTAGGCCTCACAGGTCCTGTTCGTGTTTGTCTTCATAACTAAGTTTATTTTCAACGCATGGCTGGTGTGTTGAAATCAGGATGCAGCGTGAAATACTCTTACTATCCTCTCTGGAGAGAAGAGGAAAGGAGTATTCTTTCCATCTCTCGGCTATAGATGGATAAAGTTGTGCCCGGTAGCAGAGGGACAGGAAGTGCTAGCTGGGGCCTCCTGTCTAACTGCCCCAGTGTGCAGCAGATCACTGCATGAGGGCACTGGTGCTCCTTCTAAGGATTATGGGGGGCTTCAGGTACAGGGGTTCCAGCTGAAGAGCCATAGGGTTTCATCTGCTTTGAATCATCTAAGCATTAGTATCCCCCGGGATGAACGCGGCTTGTTACAGTGTGTAATTATTATCGCTCTGAATGTATTGAAGCGCATTTCGCATGATTTGAAATGTAGTATTGAAATGACTTTAAAAATATCACCTTCTTAGTTTCAGTTTTGTGCAGTTCTTGCAAATCCCTTCTCTCCCTCTCCGATCCTAGTAACTGAAGTCAGTGATTACAAAACAAAAAACAAACAAAAAACAAAGCAAAACAGAAAAACCAGGTCTTGGAACACTTTTCTTCAGGTAGTTGTTGGCTTCAGTATCTCCCTATTTCACATAACACCTATTTTCATAGTGTAATTTTAACACATAGTCTCTGAATGTCATAAATTCCAAAAGATTGAAGAAGAATATTGGGGAAGGGATTAAAAGGGCTCATGAAACTCTGCTGTCATTGTAATCTGATAAAAGAACTCTACGTATAGAGTTTCAACTGTGAAATTTTTCCAGATTTCCTTTCTTTTTCCTAATATAGCTTATAAGTTCAAATTATGTATGAATAAACAGTTATTCTTTATCTTAGTAGTGAAATCATTTCATAGCTCTACAGAACACACTTTTCTTTGAGGGGTGGGAGAGGGGCAGAGAGCGAAGGAGAGAGAATCTTAAGCAGGCTCCACACTCAGCACAGAGCCCAACGGGAGGCTCAATCCCATGACCCTGGGATCATGACCTGAGCCGAAGTCAAGAGTCGAACGCTTAACTGAGTCCCCACATGCCCCCGACAGAGCATACTTTTAATGTTAGTCAGACCCTCTGTTTCCTCTCTAATGGATGCAGTAAAGATAAGTGCTTTATACATAGATTTACATGTGTCAATCTAAAGCTCTGTGAACTAAATTTCTTATCATGTAACACTTTGGTTTTCCTTTTCCATTAACAAATCTCTTTAGAAAATCCGAAGTTATGGGAAAACTATTGCTATGTCTTATTTTGCTTAAACAAGGAATGTGTCTTATCTGGGCTTTTCTTAAACTCATGATGAGTAAGAGGAAGCCAGGCTTGGTTAGTATTTAGCAACAAAGGCCTGTCAGAGAAAAGTCTGTACAGAAATAGGATTGGTATGTGGAGAGAAATGTAGAGATAAATGTAGGGAGTCTCTTGTGTAGTTAATAATAAAATTTCATTGTTGAACCCTGACCTGAAAGACCTATTTTCTTTAGTTTAATCAAGAAATACAGTGAGTTCCTCTAAGAGAAGCACCTCTGTTAGATATTGTGTAACACAGAGTATATATTTTTTCTCTTAAGTTACATTTACTTTTTCTGTTCTGAACTTTGAAATTAATGAGCTTGGAGAAAATAAAATCTGATTTTCGAGGTCCTGTAGAATATATATTTGTAAATATATTTTCATCCGTGGCTGGTAATGAAAAGATAGTTGTTTTGTCGCTCTCTAAGGATGTCATTCCCATATAGGTGACAAAGATTAGGAGCTTTTCTGCTGAGGCCACAAGGAGAAACAGATCTAAGTTATGAAAGAGGAGCCTAGATCAAAAGAGTAAGAATGTCATTGGCCATCATTGTTATGAGTTTCTCCTTCTTAGGAAAGTTACCATGTCTTCCAAGGATCTTTTTTTTTTTTTTAAATGTAGTTAAGTTTTTTAAAGTGTATTTATTTATTTTTGAGAGAGACAGAGACAGAGTATGTGTGAGTGAGCATGAGTAGGGGAGGGGCAGAGAGGGAGAGAGAGAATTCCAAGCACACTCCATTCTCACAAACTGGGAGATCATGACCTGAGCCAAAATCAAGAGTCGGATGCTTAACCGACTGAGCCAGCAAGGTGCCCCTCTCCTCCGAAGACCTTGAGGATTGTTTAGATGGAATCCATCTGAAATAGATAACAGATGTAGGTGAATTTGCATGGGAATCCATCCTTTTCTAACAAACATTTTCATGTTAGATACATGTAGATGTTTGGTAAATCAATGAATTAGAAAATAACTTTCAAATATAGATGTCAAAATTTGAAAATGGTGATGGAAATCTGGGTCCCAGCTCTAATGTACAAGGAATATTTTTTGCTACAGCTCAAGTTTTCTCGCTTGGAACCAGTGAGTTGAATCATAAGAGATTAGCAGAAACGACAAGTTTAAATGGAAAAGATACATGGACCTTAATTAGTGAAGTTCCCAATCAATTGCCTGCTTCTCCAGTTGTTCTGCTGTAAAAATATCCATAAAGTAGGATAGAATTATTGGTAATGCCATCACTAGTGTTATTAATATAGGTCTACTTTTAATGTAAGACTCGGATCCTTTGCCGAAAATGCTTTCGGGTATTTCACTGGGTAATTATTTTAGTTATCCATTGCTGTGGAGCAAACCACTGTAAGGCCTGGTGGCTGGCAGCAACAACTAGAGGCATTTGGGTATCTCTCGGATCTGTGGGTTGACTGGACTCAGCTGGGCATTTCTTCCAGTCTCTTTCATGCCATTGCAGTTACATGGCCTCTGGGGCTGGAGTCATCTAGAGGCTCCACTGGGGTCAGCAGGGCCGGGCTTCTCTCCTTCCCTGTAGGGTCGCAGAGCCTCTCCTTTCCACGTGGCCTCTCCGCAATCTCTCCATCAGGGCAGGCAGACTTCCTACTTAGTGGCTTACGGATTCCAAGAGGGAGAAAGCAGAATCTACCACACATTTCAAAAATGAAGCCTGGTCTGGCATGGTGTAACTTCTGCATTCTGCTGGTGAGTGCAAGTCACCGACTTACCCAGTTTCAGCCTGGAAGGGGACAAGGCACGAGGCTAGATTTTTGGGGGGCTATTTGCAGAGATGAACTACTACAGTAATATGCTTTTAGCTACTTTATTTTAGACTATGATGTTAAGTATGTGCTAATGAGTTTAAGCTCCAATTCTAGGGGCGTTGAGGTTCACTAACCAAGACTTTCTACAAGTATGTAGTCAGCGAGCAGGACAGAAGGACTGTACTGCAGAGGCTGGTACTATGAGCACGTCACCTATTCCAGCCTTGACCAAAACTCGGCCAGGTAGTCAACTGTCGCTGGCTGGGGAGGGACATCTGGTCACAGAGGCAACTAGGCTTCCCTGGGTTTGAACTTGTGTGGAGTCCCACTCGCTGGTTCTGCCTGCCCACCCCAGTGTCTCAAGGAGTGGGGGGGGAGCACTTCCTGAGGTGGGGTTAGTGCTTGGAGGGTGGGAAGGAGCTCTCCCATTCTGTCCTCCTTGGCGGTAAAGCGATACTTAGTGAATATCCACCACCGAGGTGTCAGGGACCTTAGAGATCATCAGGTCTAACCTCTGGCCCATGAACTTCATCCCTCTCTTCCTCTAGCACTGTCCTCAGCAGGCTAGAAACAAAACTCTGCTTTTTTCCGTGAAGAATGACAAACAACTGCTTCTCCTTTAGAAACTGCCTTTTTGAGTTACGTGTGCCTGGTGGCGTCCAGACCTCACAGGCCTGATTTTCACCCCGTGTTGTTGCAGAACGTGCTAATAGAAGCATTCACCAACTGGAGTGTGCCCTGAGAGAAGGTGATGTCACCGCTGAAGAAGGTGCTGTGGTTCCCGATTTTAGTCCCAGTGTGGAAAATGAGGAAAATGAGGACACTGGGACTGCCTGGCATGAACTGAGACACAGCCATGCAGGTGAGTGTGAATGGATAATAGCCCTGGTCTGAATGACGCACAGGGAGTATTTTAAACCCCCTACGTAAGGACTCCAGTCCACCCTCTGCTCTACTGCTAGGGTTTTCTTCCTCAGACACAAATCAGCTCCTATAATCCTCATGCTTAGTATTTTGTTTATGTTTGTTTATTTTTGAGAGAGAGAGAGAGAGAGAGAGAAAAAGAATGAGTGGGGGAGGGGCAGAGAGAGACACAGACAGACAGAATCTGAAGCAGGCTCCAGGCTCTGAGTTGTCAGCACAGAGAGGGACACAGAGCTGGAACTCACAAAGTGTGAGATCATGGCCTCAGCCAAAGTCGGACACTTAACTGACTGAGACAGCCAGGTGCCCCTGAATATTTTCCCTTTGCCTTCGCGATGCCTATAGAATGAAGTCCCAAATCCTCTGTGTGTCTTAGCAATATTTTCTTGAGAGGCTCCAAGCTACCTCTCCAGCCTCATTTTTCTGTCCTCCTCCCAGCCACCCAGTTAGATGGGTGGAAGCACGGTTGGGTGATGATAAGCCATGATCTGCAGTAAGGCTGATGAAACCATTATGTTTGCCCTCCAGTTAATCAGCTCAAAGCTTTGCTGCACCAACAAGCAGCTAAGGAAAGTGAGGCGTCTCCATCAAGAAGGCGAAAAGTGTCCCCTCTGGTAAGTATCAACACCTGCAACCTGACGGGAGCATTGTCTCTCTGTCTTTTGACTCCTCAGTGTTATTTTAGTAGTGCATTTTGTCGACAGATTCTGAGCAGGACATTCTAATAGTTAAAGCATTGAAAGGAATTATCTTTCCTCTGATTAGTTTGCCTGAAGAAGAGGCAGAGGGAATCCTCAGTTTTAAATCTGTTGTGTGCTTGAAAAATGTGAGGAAACAGTTTGGAGAATTTACTTTGCAAGTGTTAGCAAATATAAAAAAGGAACAATATATGGAAAAGAATAGCCACTTTTTTATGGGGTCTCATTGATATCCTATCATTTTTAGAATTTACTTATTTATATTTCCACTTGTCCTTTGTAATATTTATTTTGAATGTCAAGGCCAAAGTATGTAATCTCATTCTGCATTTTAAAATACATGGTTATAAAATTGCACGAAATGAGAAGCTCTACGCTGTTTCTGTCAGAAGTTGTTTTATATTGCTATTGCTTTGGCAGAGTGAATTATTCTTGATTGAGGCAGTATGATACGCTAAAGCCTGGGATAGATGTGAGGGAGGGAGAGGATTTGGCCAGGTTTAAATGGCCAAAAAAACAGTCTAGCCCTTAGGTCTTTCTAAGGCCTATCATGTACTTTCTAGAAGGATATTGTGCCTCACGGGGTTTCTGTAACAATAAGATAAGAGTATATACTTAAAATTCTTTATAAACCTGTGAAGTGTGACACAAATGGAACATGTCATAGTAGCAATAACTACCTTGCGTTTCAATGTGTGTGACAGTTGGATACCAAGACTATGTGCTAGAAACCATGGAGACACGTCCCTCTCTACTCACGTCCAAAGTGTCATAACCATACCCCTCTATTAACACTTCATTCCAGCCTGACAGATGCCGTCATGCTTAATTCCCACCCTGGAGAAATGTACTACATATGCCTATTCAATACTTACGGCTCTCCCTTATAATTTCAATACAGCATGTCACCATTCATTGAATGTATTACTGTTGCCACCTAGCTTCTAGAATGCTCGGAAGCAGACGGGGTAGAGTACTTTCAAGTCTAGTAGATGAAGTTGCTGTATCTGTTGAATGCTCAGACACGCTAATCAGCATTTTAAAGCTACAAAACAGCAGGGGTATCACAGAGCCATTGAATCTGGAGAGTGGGAGGAGCCTCATCAAGACTATAGTAGATGCAGCAGGTACGCTACGAATACACAGGTGTGCGCGCACGGAGCCACGGGGAAGGACGCGGCTTAGACTCGGAATGTATACAGCCTACATGGAACGATTACAAGCCACAGTCATAACCAGCTTTTGAAGGTTTAGATCCACTTTTATTTGTAAAGTGTATTTATTTATTTTGATGAGAGGCAGAGCGCAAGCTTGGGTAGAGGCAGAGAAAGAGGGAGCATCCCAAGTAAGCTCCTCAAGGGCAGCGCAGAGCCCAGTGGGCGGTTCTAACTCACAAAACCGTGGGATCATGACCTGAGCCAAACTCAGGGGTTGGTCATTTAACTGACGGAGCGGCCCAGGTGCCCCTGCGTGCTCTCTCGTGGCCTGTATGCCATGCCGGAAATATGGGGCTCGATTGATGTGGCATCGAGGCACTGCTGAGATGGATATTATGACTTACAGGTTTGAAAAGTGGATATCCAGACTATAATAAGCCCATTAAAATATGTACAGGTGATTTTTTTTTCCACAGAGTATTAGCTTGTGTTTTGTTTTGTTTTGACACAGACTGTCCTTTATGTACCCACAGTGATATTTAGTTCTTACGTGCCATGTTCTGGATGCATTTCTATTAATATAAATTTATTATAATTAATTGCTTTCTATTCACCACAGATAATCCATTTAATTAAAAGTTACTTTGATTTTTAAATTTCTTAAATGTTCCAAGAAGCAAAACTCTACCTAATTATTCTGCCACAAGACTTGGTACTTCGTTGTCGGCAGGAATTTCCACCAGGCTGAGAAACAGAGATGGGGTGTCTCATCTCAGGCTTTCTCTGAGGTCATCTAACCGGTTGACACTCACTTTCCCTTCCTGATTTCCTCTTTTCTTTACAAAATATCATGGAATGACAAATGATTCTAGAAACCATTTTACAATCATTTTAGGAGAAAGTAGGATATATATGATATTAAAGGCAATTCAGGAATGCTGCAGGAGTACGCAGGTTGACACTTTCCCAGAAGTCTCTTCCCTGGACTCCCGGTGCAAGGGAGCTCTGAGTTTTCGCCAGTCTCTGCTTTAGCGCTCTAGTCCTGAACGCTCTGTGCCCCAGACCAGCAGGGTCTCCAATTGCCTGAGTCAAAACTCAGAAACCACGTTTGGCTAATTTACTCCTTTGAAGATAGAATTTGACCCCATTGACACACCTGGGGGCAAACACTTGTCTAAAGAATCTCTTCTTCAGGCAACTGTTCCGTTTTAGTCAGCAGCATCCTTGCATGGAGGTTTCTTGAAGGGAGTTGTCCTTTGATCTCAGCATCGCTGAATGGGGTGTCCCATTTCCAGATGGCTGTACTGGACAGCTGGTCCCAAGCCAATTAGACTAGTCCAGCATTCTTCTATTTGCCACAGACTTTTTATAACCACTTCCACTGTCCATCTTTAAAACATGCTTTTGTATCCTAGAATCTTATCTATCTATGAAATTTATAGGCTAGAGAAATAAACACGATTGGCCACATTGTGATCTCGATATTTATATGCCATCAGTACTAAGTTAGGTATGGAGGTGGTATTACCTGATTCTCTGCTAAATCCAAACATGCTACATTTTTGTTTCTGTTTCTTGCCTTAGGGGGCGTCAGAAGAAGAGGAAGCCAACATGCCTACTATCCACAATCTTGTTCCGATCATCAATGACCAGTCTCAGTATATTCATCATTTGGAGGCAGAAGTCAAGTTCTGCAAGGTAAGTTTCTCATTAAAAATTTAGTAACTATATTACAGTTGATATTAGTGATACCTTATGTGAAAATTTGCTATTATTAGTCTTCATATATATTGTCATACATTGATAACTGTCACCCTTACATGATTGAGGAGCCTGATGGGTTACAGGGGCTTTCCAACCCAGGGAATGATACTCCTCACCATGCCGTTTCTGATTGCTTAATTTCCCAACAGCCCCTAACTGTGTCTGATATTTTGATAATATACCCTCACGTTTCAGAGTTTTTGCTTTCCACCCCATGTTCTTTAGCCAAGCTGATGGCACATGCTTTGGGACAGTACAACTGGTCATTGTCCCACACTTGTCAACCTACTCGTCAACCTACAGAAGCAGGGACTGACTCTAAACTGCTAGACTAAGTCTATTCCATTGTCAGGGCGAAGGGTCTTCCCTTAGTTATGAATAAGAATGGCTCCAGGTCGTACTGATAGCAATGATCGAGAAACCAAATGTGTCCACTATGGCTTGTAAGATGGTGTCTGTTGCTCAACTGTATGCAGTTTAGTAATGTCATTAATGCCATTGGAGTCTTTCTGCCTTTCCAAACTAGGTAAGTGTTTTAGTTTTTCTTTCTTTTTTATTCATTATCAATGCATCTTGTATTATATATTTTTTAAATGCTTATTTACTTATTTACTTTGAGAGAGAGTGCACCAGCACTGGGGAGAGGCAGAGAGAGAGGAGAGAGAGAAAGACAGAGAGAGAGAGAAAGAGGGAGAGAGGGAGAGAAAGAAAGAAAAAGAGAGGGAGAATCCCAAGCAGGCTCCATGCTGTCAGTGCAGAGCCTGGTGCGGGACTTGATCTCACACACCATGAGATCATGACCTGAGCTGAAATCAAGAGTCAGATGCTTAACCGACTGAACCACCCAGGTGCCCTTCTAGTACTATATTTTTTACATTCCGGTTACTCCTCCAAGGTGCAAGTTGCTAAGTGACTTCAGAAGCCTTTAAACATTTCATTGTCTTGACTTTACAAAAACGTTCCTGATCTTAGCAGATCACTTTCTCTTTGTTCTTGGAGGATACAATCATCCTCGCACAAGTATTCTTGGATTACCAGAAAGGCTGAAATAATATCCTAGGACTTATTCCATTAATAAGCTCCTGTAGATTCCTAAGATGCTGTGGGTAAAACTTAAAAAATATTGTAGTGGAGATAAAACTTCATCTCTACCCTCTTAGAGTTTTCAGCTGGGACTTATAATTAAATTAACATAAAACAGAGTAACAGGGTAAAAGCATACACATTTGTTTTTATTGTTATAGTATAATTGACATACAGTATTATATTATTTTCAGGCTTACAACATATCGATTGAACAGTTCCATATACTACTCAGTGCTCACCACAATCAGTGTAGAGACTGTCACAATCAAACATTATTATAATATTATTGACTATATTCCTTGTGCTGTACGTTCCATATCTGTGACCTATTAATTTTATAACTGAAAGGTTGCTCCTCTGAATTCTCTTTATCTATTTGACTCATCTCCCTACCCACCTCTCCGTATTTAAGAGATTGTTTGTTCCTTTATTTTGTTTTTTAGATTCCATGTGTAAGTGAAATCATATGGTATTTGTCTTCCTCTGTATGATTTATTTCACTTAGCATGATACTCTCTAGGTCCATCCATGTTGTCACAAATGCAAGAGCTCATTCTTTTTTATGGCTGAGTAATATTCTATTCCATATATATGTGTATGTATATATACATATGTATGTATACACACACACACACACACACACACACACACATCCCGCAGATCTTCTTTATCCCTTCATATATCAGTGCACTTGGTTGCTTCCGTATCTTAGCTGTTGTAAATACTGCTGCAGTAAACACAGAGGTGCATATACCTTTTTGGATTTGTGTCAGTTTATGGGGTAAATACCCAGCAGTGGAATTACTGGATCATGTGGTTTTTCTAATTTTATCTTTTTTGAGGAATGCCCATATTGTCTTCCACAGTGACTGCACCAATTTACATTCCCACCAACAGTGCATGAGGGTTCCCTTTTTCCCACATTCTCATCAACACTTGTTAATTCTTGTCTTTTTGATACTAACCATTCTGACTGGTGTGAGATGATATCTAATTGTGGTTTTGATTTTTTTCCCCCTGATGACTAGTGATGTTGAGCATCATCTCATGTGTCTGTTGGCGATCTGTATGTCTTCTTTGGAGAAATGTCTATTCAGGTCCTCTTCCTATTTTTAAATCAGATTATTTATTTGATGTTGAGTAGTGTAAGTTCTTCATATATTTTGGATATTTACCACTTATCAGATATATCACTTGCACATCTCTTCTCCTATTCACTAGGTTTCCTTTTTGTTTTGTTGGTGATTTCCTTTGCTGTGCAAAATATTTTTATTTTGGTATAGTTCCAATAGTTTATTTTTGCTTTTGTTTACCTTGCCTGAGGAGACATCCATAAATGTGTTGCTAATACAAGAGATGACTGCCTATGTTTTCTTCTTTAGAAGTTTTATGGTTTAAGGTCTCATATTCAGGTATTTAATCCATTTTGAATTTATTTTTGTATGTGATGCAGGAATGTGGTATACTTTCATTTTTTTACATGTAGCTGCCCAGTTTTCCTAACACCATTTATTGACAAAACTGTCGTTTACCTGTTGTATATTCTTGCCTCCTTTGTCATAGATTAACTGACCATATAGGTGTGTTTATTTCGGACTCTCTATTCTGTTCTGTTGTTCTATGTGTCTATTTTTGTGCCAGTACCGTACTGTTTTGATTGCTATAGTTTTGTACAACTTCTTTAAATCTAGGATTGTGATACCTCCAGCTTTGTTCTTCTTTCTGAAGATTACTTTGTCTATTCAGGGTCTTTTGTGGTCCTGTACAAATGCTGGGATTATTTATTCTAGTTATGTGGAAAATGCTATTAGTATTTTGATAGAGATTGCATTGAATATTTAGATTGCCTTAGGTAGTGTGGACATTTTAATGATATTATTATTCCAGTCCATGAGCATGGTATAGCTTTTCTATTTGTATCTTTTTCAGTTTCTTTCATCAGTATCTTATAGTTTTCAGAGTATAGATCTTTCATCTCCTAGGTTAAATTTATTCCTAGGTATTTTATTCCTTTTGGTGTAATTGTAAATGGGATTGTTTTAATATAGGTTTTATGTGACATGGGAGACCTCATAAGGAAATGATGTCAAAAAGAAATGGCAAAACCTAAATGTTTTTATACTCCGTTGAACAAAGAGAGGCAATGTGGAAACATAACCAAAATATATGGGGAGGCTAAAGGAAGATGAGTTATTTTAATGAGGTCTGTTTACACAGATTCCTCTCAACCTGGACTCCCTGTCTCTGGTGATAAGAATGTTTCTTTCCTCCTGATATGGGGAGGACATCTCTCACATGGGAGTTTTATCTCCTGCTTTCAGGAAAAAAAGGGGAAGTCAGAACACTTTTTATATCTGCTGTTTTTCAAGTGTCTTTAGCTCAAAATAATTCTTATTCCAAAGTGGCATATTTTGGGGTGGCAGATTTTGCCACCCTTCAGTATAAATTGTAATAAACTTACCATCTGTTCGAGAAGAGAGTACTAATGTCTATGAGCACCATAGCAACACTATAGAGAGTATGATGTAGTCTGTATTCTGTAGTATAAACTATAATTATAATAGTAGAAAGGTACTAAAAGCTGGAGTTTTGGGAGCTATTTTTCTGGGAGAGAGAAATCTTCAAGCAGTAAGATCATTTAGATCAGCAGAAGTGGGGTGAAAGAGTTCCATAGAAAGAACAGCAATACTGAAAGGATATACTCAAGATGAATATGGCTTATTTATGGGGCCATGAGGCATCTATTCTAAATAGATATGTTAGAAATTATTAAATAGTCTAAAGAATTATTAAATATTCTAAATAGTCTGTTAGAAATTATTAAAACGATGCTGACCTGGGAAATGGAAGATTATAAAAGCCTTGAAAGGTAGACAGAGTATATATTTGATACATTTTAATGAGAGAGTAACAGAATGAAAGTAACATTTAAGGGCTTAGAAATATTTTCTTAGTTTTTAAAAATTTTTAATTTTAATTTTAATTTTTTAATGTCCTTTTAAATTTATTTTTTAATTTTTAAAAGTTTTTATTTTCTTTTTAATTTTTAAATTTTATTTTAAGTAAACTCCATGCCACACTTGGGGCTTGAATACACAACCCAGAGATCAAGAGTCATATGCTCTACCAACTGAGCCAGCCAGACTCCCCCAAGTTTTTATTTAAATTCTAGTTAGTTAACATATAGTGTATTAGTTTCAGGGGTACAGTATCATGATTCGGCGCTCCCATACAATACCCAGCGCTCATCACAAATGCACCCTTAATCCCTATCACCTGTCTAACCCATCCCCCCCACCTCCTCTCTCTGGTAACCATCAGTTTGTTGTCTATAGTTAAGAGTCTGTTTCTTGGTTGCCTCTCTCTCTTTTTTTTCCTTTGCTCATTTTTTTTGTTCTTAACTTCCACATATGAGTGAAATATGGTATTTGTCTTTTCTGACTTATTTCCCATAGCATAATACTCTCTAGCTCCATCCATGTCATTGCAAATGGTAAGATTTCATTCTTTTTTATGGCTGAGTGATATTCCATTTTGTAACTATACCACACATTTATCCATCCATCTGTCAATAGACACTTGGACTTTTTGTATAATTTGACTATTGTAGATAATGCTTCTATAGACTTTGGGTGGATGTATTCTTTTGAATTGGTATTTTTGTATTCTTTGTGTAAATAGCTACTAGGGCAACTGCTGGATTGCAGGGTAGTTCTATTTTTAACTTTTTGAGGAACCTCCATTCTGTTTTCCAGAGTGGCTGCATCAGTTACTTTCCCACCAGCAGTGCAAGAGGGTTCCCTTTTCTCCACATCCTCACCAACACCTATTGTTTCTTGTGTTGCTGATTTTAGCCATTCTGACAGGTGTGAGGTGACATTTCATTGTAGTTCTGTCTTGTAGCTTCGATGTGTATTTCCTTGAGGGTCAGAGATATTTAGCATATTTTCATGTGTGTGTTGGCCCCCTGTGTGTCTTCTTTGGGAAAATGTCTATTCATGACATCTGCCCATTTCTAATTGAATTATTTGTTTTTTAAGTGTTGAGTTTTATAAGTTCTTTATATATTTTGGATACCAACCCTTTATCAGATGTCATTTGCAGACATCTTCTCCCATTAAATAGGTTGCCTTTCAGTTTATTTTGATGAAGTCCCAATAGTTTATTTTTGCTTTTGTTTCCCTTGCCTCAGGAAGCATATCTAGAAAGAAGCTGCTACGGCCGATGTCAAAGAGGTTACGCCTGTGTTTTCCTCTAGTATTTTTATGGGATTCAGGCCTCACATATAGATCTTTAATAATCCATTTTGAATTTATTTTTGTGTTTGGTGTAAGAAAGTGGACCAGTTTCATTCTTTTGTATGTTGCTCTCCAGTTTTCCCAACACCATTTGTTGAAGAGACTGTCTTTTCCCTATTGGACATTCTTTCCTACTTTGTCAAAGATTAATTGACCATATACTTGTGGGTTCTACTCTGCTCTATTGATCTATGTGTCTATTTTTGTGCCAATAACATACCATTTTGTTCAGTACAGCCTTCTAATATAATTTTGAAGTTGGAATTGTGATGCTTCCAGCTTTGCTTTTCTTTTTCAAGGTTGCTTTGGCTATTTGGGGGCTTTCATGGTTTCATACAAATTTTAGAGTTCTCCTAGCTCTGTGAAAAATGCTGTTGGTATTTTAATAGGGGTTGCATTAAACGTGTAGATTGCCTTGGGTAGTATAGACATTTTAACAATATTTGTTCTTTCAGTCCATGAGCATGGAATGTCTTTCCATTTTTAAAAAAAAAATTTTTTTTAATGTTTATTCATTTTTGGGAGAAAGAGAGAGAGAGAGAGAGAGAGCAGGGAAGGGGCAGAGAGAGAGAGAGATACAGAATCCGAAGTAGGCTCCAGGCTCTGAGCTGTCAGCACAGAGCCCAATGTGGGACTCGAACCCACAAACTGCGAGATCATGCCCTGAGCCAAAGTCAGATGCTTAACAGACTGAGCCACCCAGGCGCCCCTCTTTCCATTTCTTTGTGTCCTCTTTAGTTTCTTTCACCCATGTTTTATAATTTTCACAGTACAGGTCTTTCACCTCTTTGGTTAGGTTTATTCCTAGGTGTCTTATTGGTTTTGGTACAGTTGTAAGTGTGATTGATTCCTTAATTTCTTTTTCTACTGCTTCTTTATTGGTGCACAGAAATGCAACACATTGATTTTGTATACTGCGTCTTTAATGAATTCATGTATTGGTTCTAACAGTTAATTTTTTTATTTATTATTTTTGAGAGAGTGAGCTGGGAAGGAGCGGAGAGAGGGAGAAAGGGAGAAAGAGAGGATCCAAAGTGGGCTCTGTGTTGACAGCAGAGAGCCCAATGCACGGCTTGAACACACGAACCGTGAGATCATGACCAGGGCGGAAGCTGGACACTTAACCAACGGAGCTACCCAGGCGCCCCAGTTCTAACTGTTTTTTGGTGCAGTCTTTCAGGTTTTCTATATGGAATATCATGTCATCTGCAAATACTGGAAGTTTGATTCCTTCCTTGCTGATTTGGATGCTTTTTATTTCTTTTTGTTGTCTGATTTCTGAGGCTAGGTCTTCTAGTGCTATGTTAAATAACAGTGGTAAGAGTGGGCATCCCTGTTTGTTCCTGACCATAGAGGAAAAGATCTCAGTTTTTCCTCATTGAGGATGATATTGGCTGTGGGATTTTCACTTGTGACTTTATTACATTGAGGAATACTCCCTCTAAACCTATTTGAGGGTTTTTGTTGTGAATGGATGTTGTACTCTGTCAAATGCTTTTTCTGCATCTATTGAAATGATCATATGGTTCTTATCCTTTCTTTTTATTAATGGGTGTATCATGTTGATTGATTTGTGAATATTGAACTACTGTCGCTACCCAGGAATAAATCCCACCTGATTGTGGTGAATGATTTTTTAATATGTTGTTGGATTTGGTTTGCAAGTATTTTATTGAGAATATTTGCATCCATGTTCATCAGGGATATTAGCCTGTAGTTCTCTCCCTCTTTTTTTTTTTTTTAAGACTTATTTATTTTTGAGAGAGCGCAAGTGAAGAACGGACAGAGAGATGGAGGGGCAGAAGATCCAAAGCGGGCTCTGCATTGACAACAGTGAGCTCAATGTGGGGCTCGAACTCATGAGCCATGAGATCATGGCCTGAGCTGAAGTCAGATGCCCAGGTGCCCCCATAGTTCTCTTTTTTAGTGGAGTATTGATCTGGCTTTGGTATCAGGGTAATGCTGGCCTCATAGAGTGAATTTGGAAGTTTTCCTTCCTTTTCTATTTTTTGGGAATAGTTTGAGAATAGGTATTAACTCTTCTTTAAATGTTTGGTAGAAATATTTTATTAGGTTTTTAAATTAATACACTTTACTTTTTAATTCAGTTTTAGGTTTACAGAAAAATTGAATGGAAAGTACCTAGAGTTCCCATGTACTCCCTGTTAAGATCTCCTCAGCAGTTTCTCCTGTTATTAACGCCATGCATCAGTGTGTTATATTTGTTTCAATTGATGAACCAATATTATTATTTGCTAAATTCCACATTTTATGTTAGTGTTCACTCTTTGTGTCATATATTGTATAGGCTTTGAAAAATGTATAATGACATGTATCCATCATTACAGTAGCGTGCAGACTAGTTTCATGCCCTAAAGATCATCCGTCCTCCATTTATTCATCTTGGCTGTCTCACCCACCAAACCACTGGCAACCACTGATCTCTTTACTGTTTCCACAGTTTTGCTTTTTCAGAATGTAATATAGTTGGAATCATATAGTTTGTAGCCTTTTCAGACTGGCTTCTGTGACTTAGTAATATGCATTTAAGGTTCCTCCATGTCTTTTCATGGCTTGTTAGCTTTTTTTTTCTTTTCTTCTTCTTTTTTTTTTTATCACTGAATAAGATTCCATTGTATGGATGTAACATAGTTTGTTTATTCATCCTTTGAAGGACATCTTGCTTGCTTCCAAGTTTTGGCAACTATGAACAAAGCTATAAATATTCATGTGCAGGTTTTTGTGTATATAAATTTTAACTCATTTGAGTTAAATACCAAGAAGTGCAATTGCTAGATCACAGTAAGAGTTTTTCTAGTTTTGTAAGAAACTATCAAACTGTCTTCCAAAGGGGCTGTACCATTTTACTTTTTCACCAGCAGTGAATGCGAGTTCTTGATGCTTCACATCCTTACCAGCATTTAGTGTTGTTAGTGTTTTGGATTTTAATGTATTCAAGGTGTGTAGTAGTATCTCATTGTTTTAATTTCAATTCCCTAATGACATTTAATATTGGATATTTTTTCCTGTGCTTATTTTCCATTTATAGACTTTCTTTGATGAGGTGTCTGTTGAGATTATTGATTTGGAATCTTTCTTCTTTTCTAATGTTTTTTGCTGGTTTTGTTGCATCTCCCAAATCTTTATTAGTTGTATTTTGATTTTTATTTAATTCAAAATATTTAAAAAATTTTCTTGAGACTTTGTCCTTGACCTGTATGTTATTTAGAATTGTTATTTAGGGGTGCCTGGATAGCTCAGTCGGTTAAGCGTCCGAGTCAGCTCAGGTCTTGATTTTATGGTTTGTGAGTTCAAGCCCCACATTGGGCTCTGTGCTGACATGTCAGAGCCTAGAGCCTGTTTCAGATTCTGTGTCTCACTCTCTCACTGCCCCTCCTCCATTCACATACTCGCTCGCTCACTCTCAAAACATGAATGAACGTTAAAAAAAAAAAGTGTTGTTTAATCACCAAGTATATTGGGAGTGCTCCAGCTCTCTCTTTCTGTTACTGATTTCTAGTTTAATTCCCCTGCCATCTGAAAACATACTTTTTATGATTTCTATTCTTTTTAATTTGTTAAGGTGTGTTTTTACACCCAGGATGTGATTGTATGTCTCGGTGAATGTTCTGCATTAGCTGGAGAAGAATGTGTATTTTGTTGTCGACTGAAGTCTTCTGTAAATGCCAAATTAGATCCGGTTGATTGATGGTGCTGTTCAGTTCAACCGTATCTTACCGATGTTTTGCCAATCTGCAGGATCTGCAGGACTTGTCAGTTACTGAGAGGGAGTGTTGAAATCTCCAGCTGAAATAGTGGATTCCTCTGTTTCTCTGTACAGTTCCATCAGTTTTTGTATCGTGTATTTTGAAGCTCTATGGTTAGGCACATACACATTAAGGATTATTATGTCTGCTGAGAGAATTGACCCCTTTATCACTGTGTAATGCTCCTTTTTATCCTTTACATTTTCCTTTAGTATGAAGTCTGCTTTGTGTGAAATTAATGTAGCTACTCCAACTTTCTTTTGATTTGTGTTAGCGTGGTATATCTCTCCCTGTCCATTTACCTGTAATCTATCTGTGTCTTTATATTTAAAGTTGGCTTCTTATAGACAACATATACTTGTGTCCTATTTGTCATTCACTCTTACAGTCTCTGTTTTTTTTATTGGTGTATACAGACCATGGACATTAAAATTATTCATATAGTTGGATATCAATATAGTTGAATGATATCTACCATATTTATTTCTGTTTTCTGCTCATTGCCTGTGTTCGTTTGTTCTTGCTTTCTTTCTGTCTTTCTTTCTCTTCTACTCTTTCTGCCTTCTCTGGTTTTAAGTGAGCATGTTATGTGATTGCAGTTTTTCTCCTCTCTTAGCATACCAGGTGAACTATTTTTACTTTTGTAAGTAGCTGCCCTTGAGTTTGCAATCACACTGATCAGTAATCAAAGTCTTCTGTCAAATAGCTCTATCCCATCACATGGGTAGGGCAAGGTCCTTGTAAGAGAGTGTTTCCAATCCCTCCCTTCTGTCCTCTACAACATTGCCGGCATTCATTTCAATTATTCATAAGCTATAATCACTATATATATTGCTGCTACTGTGATTTGAGCAAACTGTTATATGTTAGATCAGTTAAGATTAAGAAAAATAAAATATTTTATCACCATATAATCCTTTTCAAATGCTCACTCTTTATGTAGATCTGAACTTATAACTTGTATCATTTTCCTCCTCTCTGAAGAACTTCTTTTAACATTTCTTGCAAGGCAGGTCTACTGGAGACAAATTTCCTCAATTTTTATTTATCAGAGAGAGTTTTTATTTTCCCCCTCACCTTTGAAGGTTAATTTGCCTGAATATACAATTCTAGGTTGGTGGGGCTTTTTCTTTTAATACTTTAAATATTTCATTCCATTGTCTTCTTGCTTACATGGTTTCTGAAGAGTAGTCCAATATACTTTTTATCCTTTATTCTCTATAGGTAAGGTGTTTTGTTTTTTTTTTTTAAATTCTGATTTCCTTAAAGATTTTCCGTTTGTCTTTGATTTTCTGCAGTTTGGGTATGATATGCATAGGGGTAGATTTTTTTGTTATTTTATCCTACTTGACGTTCTCTGAGCTCCCCTATATCTTTCTCTATAGGTATAGATTTCCTGCACTTTGAATATGATATGCATAGGTATAGATTTTCTTTTGTTGTTTATTTTATCCTGCGTGATGTTCTCCGAGCTTCCTGGATCTCTGGTTTGGTACTATCATTTTGGAAAATTCTCTGTCATTATTCCTTCAGATATTTCTTCTCCTTTCATTCTTTTGTCACCCTTGGTAATTGTCCCGCATTTCTTGGATCTTCTCTTCTTTTTCATTCTTTGTTCTCTTTGCAGTTTTGTTTGGGAAGTTTCTGCTGGCAGTTCTTTAGCTCACCAATTCTTTTCTTGGTTGTGACCAGTCTATTATTAATGAGCCCATCAAAGTCATTTGTGATTTCTATTACAGTGTTTTTGATTTCCAGCACTTTCTTTCTTAGAGTTTCCATCTCTGCTTATATTGGCCATCTGTTCCTGCATGTGGTCCACTTTTCCCATTAGACCCTTTAACATTTAACATATCAATCATAATTATTTTAAACTCCTAATCTCGTAATTCCAAGATCACTGCCATATTCAAGTCTGGTTCTGAGTTTGCTTAGTCTCCTAAAACTGTACTGTCTTTTCATGTGCTTTCTAATTTTTTGTTGAATACTGGACATGATATAGTAGAAGGAACTGTAGTGTGAGATATTATGTTTATCTTGGTAGGAGTTAGGCTGTGTTTACTGTTTTGTGTTATTGTATGTGTCAGAGGCTAAAATTTCCTCTAGTGTCCTGGTTTATGTCTCCCCTGTTATCTTTGGGCTTCCCTTGAGAATTCTTCTTAACTGTAGTCTGAGATGTGTAGTTATTTTACTGTATTCCTTTGTTATTTTATGGACACCCTTTTGATGTGGTGGTTAGCTGTGGGAGAGCAGGGGAGGCATTTTATAGTCCTATGGTTAGGTCTCCATCTTTTAGTGAGTCTGTGCCCCTTAGTTTTTTTTTTTAATGGTTTTATTTATTTTTGAGAGAGAGAGAGAGAGACAGCGTGAGCAGGGGAGGGTCAGAGAGAGAGGGAGACACAGAATCTGAAGACAGGCTACAGGTTCTGAGCTAGCTGACAACACAGAGCCTGACATGGGGCTCGAATCCACAAAGTGTGAGATCATGACCTGAGCCGAAGTCGAACGCTTAACCAACTGAGCCACCCAGGCCCCCCTGTGCCCCTTAGTTTTGACCTTCAAAAGTGCTTCTCAGTCATCCTCTCATCTTTTTTTTTTTTAATTTACATGTTTTGAGAGAGAGCGAGAGAGTGCACGAGCATGCTTGGGGGGAGGGGCAAAGATAGAGAGGGAGAGAGAATCCCAAGCAGGCTCTGCACTGTCAGCATGGAGCCTGATGTGGGCTTTCAACTCATGAACGCTGAGATCATGACCTGAGCTGAAATCAAGAGTTAGATGCTTAACCAGCTGACCCCCCCAGGCTCCCCTGCCCTCTCATCTTACGTGAGGTGGGAAGGCTAGAGTCGGCTGGAGTTGGGTATTTCCCTTCCCTCTGGTAGTTAGGTTCTGAAAACCCCCACCTGTTTAGGTTCCGATAAAATAGTTTCTCTTGAGGCAGGCCTTTCTAAGAACAGAATGCTTTGGGCATATTTCAAAATGGCTATTTTTCCTCTCTTACCAGAGGAAGCTTGAGGGGAGTTGTCTCTAGCCTTTGCCAGAGTCCTGGTAGTATCCTAGAGCTAAAACTCACAACACTGCCGGAATCCCCTTTAGACCGGGTCCTTCTGGCATTTTAAACTCTCAGACTTGTCCACCCTGAGCTTCCAGCGTCACCGGTCGCGCTTGACATTTCCCTTTCCTGGCTCCGGTCCCCTGGAAGTTTCTGCTCAGGTAGGTTGTGATTCTCAGCAACACCTGTCTGCCTGTCAGATTTTGTGGATGAAAGTGACCTCCGTTCTCTCATGGGTTTAAGAAGAGTGGTTGACTTCTTGGTTTGTTCAGCTTTTTTCTTGTTGTGAGGATGAGAATGGTGTTTTCTGAGCTCATTGTATGCCAGACCAGAAATGGGAAGTCTGCAATGTTTTGTAATTATAGCTTTCAATTTCAGATTTGGTTTTTGGGTTTTTTCCTGAATAAAATAACTGAAATAGAATTTGCATATATTGCTTAATAGTTTTTTATTACACTGGTAATGAAGATTCAGATAAATACTGTACCATCAGTTTGTTGATTTTTTTTTACATTTTTTCAGAGAGTGAGATGCCACTCAATAGCTATTCTAATTGTTATTTATCTGTAATCATTTGTAATATTGAGAAGCACTCTTAAAGAACTCTCTGCCAAACTATGTCACTCATAATTTCCCTCCATCTGGCTACCAGTTCGTGGATGACTATTCCAACTTTCCATGCCTTTCTATCTCAGAGTCCCGTTACCTACTTAATCCCCTGTCAGGTTCAAAACGTTATTGGCATTTGAGCATGAATAATAATATATCTTATTTTTCAGCAGTCTACCTTATTCTTAAAAGTCTTTTAGATAACCTCTTTAATTAAAGTCTTTCTAATAAGCCTACAAAAAAATTGTCAGAAATCACACATTTCTGTGATATGGCCATTAGCAGACCCACTACAGTATTCTCCAGCCTTTTTTGTTTGTTTGTTAGCTAACATTTGAGTTGCTTTATTTCTCTAAATATAATTATAATAATTCAGAAAATGGATAGAGGGCGTAAGTTTTCCATGCTTTATATCATGTTGGATCATCTAGTAAACAGCAATTAACAGTGTTTAACAGTGCTTAATGCACATGGTGTTTGTTTCTGCTTTCTACAGGAGGAACTCTCTGGAATGAAAAATAGGATACAAGTAGTTATGCTTGAAAATGAAAGGCTCCAACAGGAGCGGAAATCTCAAAGACAAGAGGAAGCCATGAGGGAGCAAACACTTCTGGATGCATCTGTGAGCATTTTTTTTAACCATAAATTAAATTTTATTTGAATGTTCCTTCCTACCCTCCCCCCACCCCAGCCTTCTGAACTGCTGAAATCCTCCACTTGAAGTTTGGCACAATGTATTATGCTGTTACTCACTTGGGACCTCAAAAATTAAGATTCACTGTGGTGGAATGAATCCTCAAATGAAATGATATAGTGATGCCTAATATCCACACTGGTTTCCTCTCTGAGCACACTATGTATATTTTTTCCATACAGAAAGAGCAGGTCTGAAGCAGGGAGTGCGTTACATAGGAAGGGCTCTGCTAAATCCTGAAACTTTATAACTGTAGCTTGGATTTCTGTTGTATTTCTCTAAATTTTTCTTATGCCCTGAATTCTGGTAAGACTGATGGGCGCCATGGTGGAGCAGAAAACACTGGCCCCAGGGTCCAGGATCAGCATGTTAGCCTTCCCATTGTCCCGAACAAGCTGGGTGTTTGGCCAGTGATTTTATAGGGTAGTCCAACATGGCTTAACCTCATGTGTCCTCTATCTATTGGCAATTTGAGAAGATTCACCTGTATTAGCAGTTCTTAATCTTTCATGTGAGTAACACTCACTTGAGATACTTGTGAGCTCCATCCCCCGAGAGTCTGATTCAGTCAGTCTAGGTTGAGACCTTGAGTCAAAAATATGAATTTTTAACAAGTTGCCTAAGTGACTCTGGTATCAATGCACCACATTATGAAGATCAGTGGATTCGATGATCTCTATAATTCTAGGACACAAATTCTTGTGATGATTTCAAGCATTGTTTAAACTTAATATCTCCTTATGACTTTTCAGAGATACTGTTCCCTTAAAAGTTTTACTTACTCTTTTGCTATAGGACACAGTTAATCACAGCTTGTTCTGCTTTTTAAAACAGTCAGGGTTCCATGGCGAAGTTTTAATACTTGACTGCTGCAGCTTTACTTTATAGTGGATTTTGGTGGTTTTGACATAGTAATCATTAGTAAATCAGTTCTGTTAAGAAAAAATATGTGTGTCTTAATGTTTTACCCAGGTGTCCTTTAATATTTGATTTTGAAGTTTCTTAAGTTTTTCTGACCTGATGCTTCATTTGTAATCCTTGAGGTCTTTGTTAGAATTGGCCGTTTAGAGGCAGCTAATTGTGTAAAATCTGAATGACAAAGTGGCCTGATCAGTGTTTCAGGTTATTTCTCTGCAGCACATTTCAGTTTGTTTTCAGCTATTTGCCCTTCCCTGGAAGGCTTTTTCTGAATATTTATATTATTACATTTTATTATTCATTATCAATATTAGTAGTTAAAAGTTCCATTTTAATTGGTTATTCAATGTCAATTTTAAGATGATAGAGCTGTATAAAGAGTACTTAGAAGTAGCTCATTTTAAAAAATTAATATTTTTTTTGGTTTTCTTCCAATTATGCAGTCACTTAGAAAACAGTGACTTGATTATTCATTGTCTTCAGTGTTTATACAATGGCAAAAAAAGTGGAAAAAGGGGGAAGTGAAGTGAGAAAGGAAATCAGGCAGACAAGTAAACCAGAGGGCAAGAGAACTGAGTAACACAAAGGGGAAGGAAACAATGGTAAAAGTGCAACATGCTTTCTATAAGAACAAAGGAAACTAGCTGAAGACAATTATGGCTGTAATTATGGAAAAAACACAGTTGTAGAGAGTATTTTTGAAACATTCACATGAACTAAAATATAATGCACAGAATCAAGATTATTGTTGCAGATATGTCAGGAGACCTTGATATCTATTTTAATGTTAGTTATCTGTCTTACTTTGTAGATATAGAATTACTATCCATACTGCTTTTTTTTTTTTTTAAGAGAGCGAGAGAGGGCTCAAGCTGGGGAGAGGGTAAAAAGGGGGAGAGAGAGAGAGAGAGAGAGAGGACAGAGTCCCAAGTAGGCTCCACACTCAGCACAGAGCCTGATGTAGGGTGCGATCCCACAACCCTGGGATCATGATCTGAGCCGAAATCAAGAGTCAGATTTTCAACCAACTGGAACACCCAGGCACCCCTTCCCCTCCTGCTCTTTGCTTGCATAGGTGAAATGAGGCATTTCAGCAACATATGCATGTGCTATAATTCAGAGGGGTTTTTAAATTTAAATTCAAGGTAGTTAACATATAGTGTAGTATTGGTTTCAGGAGTAGAATTTAGTGATTCATCTCTTACATACAACACCCAGGCCTCATCCCAACAGGTGCCCTCCTTAATACCCATCACCCATTTATTCCATCCCACCACCTACCTCCCCTCCAGCAACCCTCAGTTTGTCCTCTGTATTTAAGAGTTTCTTATGGTGGGGATGCCTGGGTGGCTCAGTCGGTTAAGTGTCTGACTCTTGGTTTCAGCTCAGGTCATGAACTTGTGGTTTGTGGGATCGAGCCCTGCTTCAGGCCCATGCTGACACCACGCAGCCTGCTTGGGATTCTCTTCTGCTCGCTCTCTGCCCCTCCCCGACTCATGCTCACTCACACACTCTCTCTCAAAATAAATAAACTTAAAAAAAAGTTTCTTATGGTTTGCCTCCCTTTCTGGTTTTAACTTATTTTACATTCTTATGTACATCTGTTGTGTTTCTTAAATTCCACAAATGAGTGAAATCATATGGTATTTGTCTTTGTCTAACTGACTTATTTCTCTTAGCATAATATACTCTAGATCCATCCACATTATTGCAAATTGCAAGAGTTATTTTTTGATTGCAGAGTAATATTCCATTGTATATATCATAACATATCTTAATCCGTTCATGAGTCAATGGGCATTTGGACTCTTTCAATAATTTGGCTATTGTTGATAGTGCTGCTATAAACATTGAGTTGCATGTGCCCCTTCAAATCAGCATTTTTGTATTCTTTGGACAGATAGGTAGTAGTAATTGCTGGGTTGTAGGGTAGTTCTATTTTTAGTTTTTTGAGGAAAGCCTGCACTGTTTTCCAGAGTGGCTGCACCAGTTTGCATTCCCACCAGCAAAGTGCAAAAGGCTTCTCCTCGGCAACGTCTGTTGTTGCCTGAGTTGTTAGTGTTAGCCGTTCTGACAGGAGTGAGGTGCTATGTCACTGTGGTTTTGATCTGTATGTCCCTGATGATGAGTGACGTTGAGCAACGTTTCATGTGTCTGTTGGCCATTTGGATGTCTTTGGAGAAGTATCTATTCATGTCTTTTGCCCATTTCTTCACTGGATTATTTGGGTTTTGAGTTTGGTAAGTTCTTTATAGATTTTGGATACTAACCCTTTATTTGATATGTCATTTGCAAATCTGTTCTTCCATTTCACAGGCTTTTAGTTTTGTGGATTATTTCCTTTGCTCTACAGAACCTTTTTATCTTGATGAGGTCCTAATAGTTCATTTTTGTTTTTGTTTCCCTTGCCTCTGGAGAAGTGTCTATTAAGAAGTTGCTGTGGCTGAGGTCAAAGAAGTAGCTGCCTGTTTTCTCCTCTAGGAGTTTGATGGCTTCTTGTCTTACATTTAGGTCTTTCATCCAGTTTGAATTTATTTTTGCACATGGTATAAGAAAGTGGTCTAGTTTTCATCTTCATGTCCCCACTTTTCTCATTTGCTGAAGAGACTGTCTTTTTTCCATTGGATACTTTCCTGCTTTGTCAAAGATTAGTTAGCCATACATCTGTGGGTCCATTTCTGGATTCTCTATTCTGTTCCGTTGATCTACGTGTCTGTTTTTGTGCCAGTACCGTACTGTGTTGATGATTACAGCTTTGTAATACAGCTTGATGTCTAGAATTGTGATGCCTCCAACCTTGGTTTTCTTTTTCAGGATTACTTTGGCTATTTGGGGTCTTTTCTGGTTCCATACAAATTTTAGAATTGTTTGTTCTAGCTCTGTGGAGAATGCTCGTGTTATTTGGCTATGGATTGCATTGAATGTGTAGAATGCTTTGGGTAATACAGACATTTTTTTGTTCTTCTAATCCATAACCATGGAATGTTTTTTCCATTTCTTAGTGTCTTCTTCAATTTCTTTCATGTGCGTTCTATAATTTCAGCATACAGATCTTTCACCTCTTTGGTTAGGTTTATTCCGAGGTATCTTGTGGGTTTTGGTGCAATTGTAAATGAGATCAATTCCTTGATTTCTCTTCCCGCTGCTTCATTATTGGTGTATAGAAGTGCAACAGATTTCTGTAAGTTGATTTTATATCCTGAGACTTTGCTGAATTCATGTATCAGTTCTAGCAGATGTTTGGTGGAGCCTTTCAGGTTTTCCATGTAGAGTATCATCTACAAAAAGTGAAAATTTGACTACTTCCTTGCCAATTTGAGTGCCTTTTATTTTTTGTTGTTGTTATCTGATTGCTGAGGCTAGGACTTCTGGTACTAAGCTGAACAACAGTGGTGAGAGTGGACATCCTTGTCTTGTTCCTGACCTTGGGGGGAAAGCTCTCAGTTTTTCCCCAGTGAGGATGATATTAGCTGTGGGTCTTTTGTATATGTCCTTTATGATGTTGAGGTATGTTCCTTCCATCCCTACTTTCTTGAGGGTTTTTATCAAGAAAGGATGCTGTATTTTATGAAATGCTTTTTCTGCATCTATTGAGAGGATCATGTAGTTCTTATCCTTTCTTTTATTATTTATTTTTTAAAATGTTTATTTATTTATTTTTGAGAGAGACAGAATGAGCGAGTGCATAAGCTGGGGAGAGGCAGAGAGAGAGAGAGAGGGAGACACAGAATCTGAAGCAGGCTCCAGTCTCAAAGCTGTCAGCACAGAGCCTGACGCAAGGCTTGATCCCATGAACTGTGAGATCATGACCTGAGCTGAAGTTGGACACTTAACCAACTGAGCCACCCAGCCACCCTTTTGTCCTTTCTTTTATTAATGTGGTGTGTCAGGTTGATTGATTTGTGGATATTGAACCAGTCCTGCAGTCCAGGAATTTATCCATTTCTTCCAGATTGCCCAATTTGTTGGCATATAATTGCTCATAATATTCTCTTATTACTGTTTGTATTTCTGTAGTGTTAATTTTGATTTCTCCTCTCTCATTCGTGATTTTATTTATTTCGGTCTTTTTCTTTTTGATAAGTCTGACTGGAGGTTATCAAGTTTGTTAATTCTTTCAAAGAATCAAATCCTAGTTTCATTGATCTATTCTATGTTTTTTATTTCAATATCATTGATTTCTGCTCTCATCTTTCTTATTTCTCTTCTAATGCTGGTTTTGGGGTTTATTTGCTATTGTTTTTTCCAGCTCCTTTAGGTGTAAGGTTAGTTCTGTATTTGAGACACTTCTTCCTTCTTTAGGAAGTCCTGGATTACTATATATTTTCCTCTTATGACTGCCTTTGCTGCATCCCAAAGGGTTTGGACTGTAGTATTTTAATTTTCATTGGCTTCCATGTACTTTTTAATTTTCTCTTTAATTTCTTGGTTAATCTGTTCATTCTTTAGTAGGATGTTCTTTAATCTCCAAGTGTTTGTGGTCTCTCCACATTTTTTTCTTGTGGTTGATTTAAAATTTCATAGTATTGTGGTCTACAAATATGCCTGGTATGATCTCAATCTTTGTGTACTTGCTGAGGGCTGATTTGTTACCTAGTATGTGATCTGTTCTGGAGAATGTTCTATGTGCACTTGAGAAGAATGTGTATTCTGCTGCTTTAGGGTGAAATGTTCAGAATATTTCTGTTAAGTACATCGGGTCCAGTGTGTCATTCAAAGCCATTGTTTCCTTGTTGATTTTTTGCTTAGATGATCTGTCCATTGCTGTATGTAGAGTGTTAAAAGTCCCCTAGTATCACTGTATTATTATTAATGAGTTTCTTTATGTTTGTGAGGAATTGATTTATATATTTGGGTTGTTCCAAGTTGCGGGCATGAATATTTACAATTATTAGATCTTCTTGGTGGATAGACCCCTTAATTATTATTATATAATACCCTTCTTCATCTTTTGTTACAGTCTTTGTTTTAAAATTTAGTTTATCTGATAAGTATGGCTACTCTGGCTTTGTTTTGATGTCCATTAACATGAAAGATGGTTCTCAATCCCCTCACTTTCAATCTGCAATTGTTTTTAGGTCTATAATGAGTCTCTTGTAGGGGGCATGTAGATGGATCTTGTTTTTGTTTGTTTGTTTGTTTGTTTTTATCCATTCTGATACCCTGTGTCTTTTAATTGGAGCATTTAGTCTATTTATATTCAGAGTGATTTTTGAAAGATATGAATACAGTGCCATTGTGTTACCTGTAGAGTTGGTGTTTCTGGTGACATTCTTTGATCCTTCATAGTCTTTGTTGATTTGGTCTTTTTTTTTTTTTTTTTTTTTTTTTCCCCCTCCACTCAAAGAGTTCCCCTTAAAGTTTCTTACAGGGCTTGTTTAGTGGTCATGAACTCCTTTAGTTTTTGTTCGTCTGGGAAACTCTTTATCTCCCTTTCTATTCTGAATGACAGCTTTGCTGGATAAAGAATTCTTGGCTGAATATTTTTCCCATTCAGCACGATGAATATATCCTGCCACTCCTTTCTGGACTGCCAAGTTTCTGTGGACAAGTCTGCTGTAAACCTCATCTGTCTTGCTTTGAAGGTTAAGGACTTTTTTTCCCCTTGCTGCTTTCATGATTCTTTCTTTGTGTATTTTGTGAATTTGACTATGATATGCCTTGGTGTTGGTTGCCTTTTATTAAATTTCATGGGAATTCTTGCGTTTCCTGGAATTGGGTGTCTTTATCCTTACCAGATAGCAACGTTTTCAGCTATAATTTGTTCATATAAATCTTCTTTCCCTTTTTTTCTCTCTTCATCTTCTGGGATGCCTATGATGCGAATGTTATTCCTCTTTAATAAGTAGCTGATTTTTCTAAGTCTTGTATTATGATCTTTTGTCTTTGTTTCCCTCTTTTTTCCAGCTTCATTATTTACCATAATTTCATCTTCTATATCACTGATTCACTGCTCTGCTTCATCCATCCTCACTATCATGGCAGTTGTTTGAGATCCCATCTCAGTTATAGCATTTTGAATTTCAGCCTGACTACTAACTTTTGTTCTTTTATCCCTGCAGAAAGGGATTTTCTGGTATGCTTTCTTTCAACCCCAGCTAGTATTCTTATACTCGTGGTTTTAAATCCTAGTTCAGACATCTTACTTATATCTGCCTTGATTAAATCCTTGGCCATCATTTATTCCTGTTCTTTCTTTTGGAGTGAAGTCCTTCATCTTGTCATTTTGGAGGAAGAAAAAAATAAGGTAAAAATTAAAATTAAAAAATTAAAGCAAAACAAAAACAAATAAAATAAGCCATATTCTAGGTGTGCTTCAATGTGCTTCTTTTTTTTTAATGTTTATTTATTTTGAGAGACAGAGAGATAGAGTGTGAGTAGGGGAAGGGCAGAGAGAGAAGGAGACACAGACTCCGAAGCAGGCTCCAGGCTCTGAACTGTCAGCACAGAGCCTGACGCGGGGGTTGAACTCACGAACTACGAGATCATGACCTCAGCCGAAGTTGGATGCTTAACCGACTAAGCCACCCAGGTCCCCCCAGTGTGCTTCTTAAGAAAAGAGAAAACTATCTTTTCCCATTCTGTTGGTTGCCTATTAGTTTTCTAGATTGTTTCCTTTGCAGTGCAGAAGCTTTTTATCTTGATGAGGTCCCGGTAGTTCATTTTTACTCTTGATTCCTTGCCTTTGGGGATGTGTCGAGTAGGAAATTGCTGCAGTTGAGGTCAAGGAGGCTGTTTCCTGCTTTCTCCTCTAGGGTTTTGATGGGTTCCTGTCTCACATTCAGGTCCTTCATCCATGTTGAGTTTATTTTTGTGTATGGTGCAAGAAAGTGGTCCAGTTTCATTCTTCTGCATGTTGCTGTCCAGTTCTCCCAGCACCACCTGTTAAAGAGGCTGCCTTTTATCCATTGGATACTCTTCCCTGCTTCGTCAAAGATTAATTGGCCATACATTTGTGGATCCAGTTCTGGGTTCTCTATTCTATTCCATTGGTCTATGTGTCTGTTTTTGTGCCAATACCATACTGTCTTGATGATGACAGCTTTGTAGTAGAGGCTAGAGTCTGGGATTGTGACGCCTCCCATTTTGGTTTTCTTCTTCAATATTACTTTGGCTATTCGGAGTCTTTTGTGGTTCCATACGAATTTTAGGATAGTTTGTTCTAGCTTTGCAAAGAATGCTGGTGCAATTTTGATTGGGATTGCATTGACTGTGTAGATT
>CM053562.1:2751635-2762264 GCA_028646485.1 Cryptoprocta ferox
AATCAAAACCACACTGAGATACCGCCTCACGCTGGTCAGAGTGGCTAAAATGAATAAATCAGGAGACTATAGATGCTGGCGAGGATGTGGAGAAATGGGCACCCTCCTACACTGTTGGTGGGAATGTAAACTTGTACAGCCGCTCTGGAAAACAGTGTGGAGGTTCCTCAAAAAATTAACAGTAGAACTCCCCTATGACCCAGCAATAGCACTGCTGGGGATTTACCCAAGGGATACAGAAATGCTCATGCATAGGGGCACATGTACCCCAATGTTCAAAGTGGCACTTTCAACAATAGCCGAATCCTGGAAAGAGCCTAAATGTCCATCAACTGATGAGTGGATCAAGATGTGGTTTATATATACAATGGAATACTACATGATAATGAGAAAGAATGAAACTTGGCCATTTGTGGCAACGTGGAGGGACCTCGAGGGTGTCATGCTAAGTGAAATAAGTCAGGCAGAGAAGGACAGATACCATATGTTTTCACTCATAAGTCTAACAGGAGAAACTTAACAGAGAACCATGGGGAGGGGAAGGGGGGAAAAGAGTTAGGGAGAGGGAGAGGGGCAAATTATGAGAGACTCTTGAATACTGAAAACAAACTGAGGGCTGAAGGGGGAGGGGGAAAAGGGAAGGGGGGTGATGGACATGGAGGAGGGCACTTGTGGGGAAGAGCACTGGGTGTTATATGGAAACCAACTTGACAATAAACTATAAAAAAAAAAGAGAAAAGGGAAAAAATTAAAAGAAAAAAATTAAAAATAAAACAATTTTAATAACAGAATAAAATAAAGTAAAAAAAATAGTATAAAAATTTTGCTCTTGGGGTGTCTGGGTGGCACAGTCAGTTAAGCATCCAACTTTGGCTCAGGTCATGATCTCACCATTTTTGAGTTCGAGCCCCGTGTTGGGCTCTGTGCTGATAGCTCAGAGCCTGGAGCCTGCTATGGATTCTGTGTCTCCCTCTCTCTCTGCCCCTCCCCTGCTTGCTCTCGCTCTCTCTCTTTCTCAGATATAAACATTAAAAAAATTTTTTTAATTGCTCTTTCTATATCCAAGAAAGAAAAAATCCAAAAAATCCCTGTAACATAGACAAAAACAGAAGCAAAGAAAATGAACAAACAAATTAAAAAAAAGAAACCTAAATGGGGGTAGACCCAGTTTCCCCTAGAACTGAAACTTTGCAGTACACTATGATCTGCAGACTTAGTGGATGGAAGGGGTTTTTGCTGGTCGTCTAGGGGAGGGGCCTGCTGCTGTTTCTCAGGCCAACTTGCCCTAGTGGAGATGTGCCTGGAGAGTACAGGTGTGTAGGGCTTGTAACGGCTCCATTCTCCATTTTATGGTACTGCTTAGCTCACTGGGGTTGATCACTACAGATGGCCTAGGGGTGAAAATGGCTTCACCCCGCTGTCTACTCTCTCTAGTGGGAATTCTGCACCTTCACAGATGTGTGACCAGTTGCCCCTCTTTTGTCTCAGGCTTCCATCCTCTCCCCGCCTTTACTCTGTCTGTATCCAAGCTGCTCTCTTGCCAGGGGGCACCTCCCTGCAGAGTTTTATCTCAGATGGGCTGTGTTTCAAAACCCCCCACTTCAGAGACCCGCATGGCTTCGACCCACACTGTTCCTCTGGGGGAGGGTCCTGCTGAGCAATTGCTGGTTATTGACTTGTCCCAAAAAACATTCGCAGGAGACCGCACAGCAGCAGAGGCTCAGAGTTTATGGTAAATCCCAACACACAGCCATTGCCAGGGTTGGTTGCCCTCACCTAGTGTCTTTGTTCCTCTCTCAGTAAACATGGCAGCTCTCTGGGGCTTGCTGAGACTTTTGCCTGTGAAGAGGCCATATTGCTTCTAAAATGCACTCCAAGTAGGGGAACCCCCTCTCCTTGTGTGGCACACGGACCCCTTAGATCACACTACCCGCTTCTGGGGGGTTCACACTGCTTCCTCACCAGAGCACTGAGCTCTAGAACTTAAGATTCTGCATTCCACTGTTTTTTTTTTTAATGTTTGTTTATTTTTGAGAGACAGAGTGTGAACAGAGGAGGGGAGGAGAAAAAGGGAGACACAGAATCCAAAGCAGGCTTCAGGCTTGGAGCTGTCAGCACAGAGTCCATCATGAGGTTCAAACCCTCAGACTGCAAGATCCTGATCTGAGCTGAAGTTGGATTATTAATAACCAACTGAGCCACCCAGGCACCCCTGTGCTCTACTGTTTATAGAAAACTGTTGGTGTTGAAACCTCTTCTTTTTCCCTGTCAGTGGTTTTGGGGAACAAATGTCTTGTCCAGTCCCCTGCAAGTGTTTTCACTCTTTCTCTCTCTCTTTAGCTACTTTCATGGGGAATGCTTTTCTCGTGTGATTCCAACACACTGCACTGTCTCCCCCTTTCACTTACTGTCCTCTATCTGTGAAAACGGCTCCCTAGCCTCCCTGGTACCACGACTTTTCTCTCCCCCAATTCACCTCTCCACACCGTATACCTGCCTCGATCTTTTGCTCAAATTATGCAGATTGCCATGGTAATCCTCAGATTCATTTCCTAGGTGTTCAAAATGGTTTGATGTTGATCTAGCCCAGTTTTTCTGGGGTGAGACAAGGTCAAGGTCTCCATACTACTCTGCCATCTTAACTCTTTGTATTCAGAGTTTTAATGTAAAATGAATCTTTTTAGACTGTCTCAAATATAAACACATGAAGAGATATTATCCTTTTTTTCTGAATGCTTTTTACTGAGTCTATTACCATATTGATAGTAGATCTTGCCAAAGCTATTGGCAGATTTGAGTATAGATTTTCAGTATTCTTAATACATTCTTCTGAAAAATAATTAAAAGCTAGTAATGATTAGTATTAATTGATGACTACATGGTTATGATGTAGCAGGCAGTATATCAACCACTTTATTTACATTAAATTGTTTTAGGCTTAAAGAAGGCAGGTGTTATGTCTATTTCCAGATGAGTAAATTAGGGTACATAGCAGTTAAGTACATAAAGCAACTCTACTTATGTCACACAGCTAAAAAATGTCAAAGGGGGGACTCAAACATGGGGCTGTCTGACTCCCTAGATCCATCTACCTTGTCTAGTGTTATACTATAGAACTTTCTGCATAAGTTAGGAAAAGCTTGTCAATATTGAACCAAACCAGCTTTGTTTGCCATGGCATAGAAGATTCTCCCCAGAAGAGAAGAATGTCCTCTTTATTGTTCCCTAATTTTAGCCTTGGACTTGGATGGTAGCCTATATGATTTTTAGCTTTTAGCCAATTTTATGACCTAGTAGTTGAAGAAACAAGTAGTTTATTTTTTAAAACCTAAAACTGTTCAAGGGATATTTCATTTCTCTATTTTTCATCATTTTTTCCTATGAAATTTCTTTTCATGGAGAGCTTTTCTAGAGAGTTCCAAAATTATAATAATATTAAAATGTGCTATTTATTAGAAATTTTGGCTTGTGTACTCACTCAAAGATCTAGGAGATTTTTTTTTTAAAGCAGAACATTTCTGAGCCATTTCTTTCCCTGTCTACTTTCATTCTCCCCACCACCACCCCTCCCCTCAATTAAGAAATCATAGGTTTTCAGTGATCTTCAGGAATTTAAATGTAACTAGATTTTTAAAACTTTGGTCAAATACCATTCAGGTTTCTAAATGTTATCTGTGAAAGGACAAAGTGTCAATTAGACTAACACTTCTTTCCAAAGAATGACAGTATTTTATATCATAAGCCAGCAATCTGTGGTCTATGTGCTTTCTCCAATTTCTCCACAGGAAATTAGACAGTTCTCTAAGGCAGCTTTGAATGCACTCAGATGTTGAAAGATTTGGCCTTACCTAACAAATCAAGTTCAAACTTGTTATATACCATACTTTCTAGACCCTTATTTGCCTCTGAGGCATGACGTTTTGACATCCCTTGTTTTGTGCTTCAATCTCAGTCATCTCAGATGGCCTGAATCTCTTGGAGGCACCATACTTATTCATACTTATGTGACTTTCCCCCATGATGTTTTCTTCCCGGCATGCTCTTCTGATCTAGCTCACTCTTTCTCATCCAAGATATCATGCCAGTATCAACACTTCTCCAGAAAACCTCCCTTGAATCTCTGGTTGCTCATAGTGTCCGTTGTCTGTTTTGGCATAGTCTCCTGTGCACATATGGCCTAGCACATATCGTATTAAACTGAAATGATCTGCTTAGGGGCTTGTCTTGAGAATAAGACTGGTTTTGCTCATTTTTACCCTCTAAGCTCTTAGCACACTGCCTAAACATAGGTATCATACGCAGATGTTTGCATTAAGCTGAACTTCCAGAAGAATGCAGACTAGGCTCTCGGAATACTACCTCTTTTGGGCCTCCTGGGTGGCTCAGTCAGTTAAGTGTCTGACTTCAGCTCAGGTCATGATCTCACGGTTCGTGAATTCGAGCCCTGTGTGGAGTTCTGTGCTGACAGCTCAGAGCCTGGAGCCTGCTTCGGATTCTGTGCCTCCCTCTCTCTCTGCTCCTCCCCCGCTCATGCTCTGTCTCTCTCTCACACAAAAATAAAGTAAACATTAATAAAATAAAATAAAAAAAAGAAATACTACCTCTTTCTAGCGTGATATGACACTGGAGTATAGTTCTGGGTTTGGGACCTGTCCTCTCTTGTGAGTGTTCCTTTGGCCCTTAGCAAGAGCTCAGTAATTATTTGTTGAATTAAATTTGTATTTCAGTCCTTGTGGTACATATAAATTACCCAGATCTTTGGGCTGCATATTTCATTGAATGTTGAGAGGGTACCAGAGGTGGCAAACACAGGGGTGGCACCAAATTCAGTCCCTAGGCATGTGTTGTTTGTTTGACAAATTATGAACCAGTATTTAACAGTGTTTCAGCTGAAAAGCCAGATACTGGGTTTAATCTCTTAAAAACTCAAAAGATTGTTTTTGTAATGTGATTTCGCATTCACATATGGCAGCAATTGCCTGGAACTGAGTAGTGGCTGCATGTGTTGGATGGTTTGTCACGGTCCCTCCCACTCCTTGGTGAGTCCCTGGGATGTAGGCTGCATGTCAGTTCTGTTCATCTCCATGCACGATTTTTCTCATTTAAGATAAATATTTTTCTGGAAGGGCAGGAGAGCATCCTCGTTCAGGGCATGGAAGGGAACTAGGTTGCCAGGGTCAGACCCTAGCTCTGCCGCTTATTAGCCACTTCCTGCCCTTGTGACTCATACATGTTAGTCGGTGTCACCCAGTTTCCTTTTCTATGATATGGAGATAACAATGAAACTTCTCTCCTAGGGTGGTTGTAGTGATTAAATGAGTTGATATATGTGAAGCACCGAGTCTGGCACATAGTAAACACCGTGTGTATTGGCATTATTATTAGTCATGGCTTTAGGAAATGTGGAACATGAAACCAAGAGAGGACTCTGTGTTTCAAGAATATATGTCTTCAGAGGCGCCTGGGTGGCTCAGTCAGTGAAGTGTCTGACTTTGGCTCAAGTCATGGTCTCACGGTTCGTGAATTTGAGCCCCACTTGCGGCTTTCTGCTATCAGTACAGAGCCTGCTTCGGATCCTCTGTCCCCGTCCCTTTCCGCCCCTCCCCCACGCTCGCTCGCTCGCGCTCTCTCTCTCTCTCTCTCTCTCTCAAAAATAAGTAAACATAAAAAAGAGAAAATATGTCTTTGGAGAAGAGAGAAGTTCATTTGTTGAAGCACTGGCATCCAGCCCTCCTTGCTCATATTACGTTATTGCCTGTGCCTGTAGGAATTTGACCTTGGACCACCTGTGGACTATGACCCTCATGGGCTGACACTTTAAATTCATTCTTGATTTGCAGTTTAGAAGCATATGCTTTTTTATACCTTTCATCACAGAGGAGAATCAGTATTCCATTGGTAAAGCATGCATGTTGATTTAAAGTTAAATGCCAACTGTAATTACTGGTACATTTTATTTTAGGGAAACATGCAGAATTCTTGGATTACAACAGGTGAAGATTCTGGGGTGGATGAAGCTGCCAAGAGACGACTCTCCCCTGGGGGTGCAGATGTTGTCAAAGGTGCATCTACTGGGGAGGCTGAAAAATGGAAACTAGAACTGGTGAGAATTTGGGTGCTTTTCTCTTTTGTACTATATTGAGGTAAATATGTCTAACATAAAATTTAGCATTTTAACCATTTTAAAGTTTACCATTTGATGATTTTAAATGTAAACTCATTTGCATGAAATACAGTCACACTGTTGTACAACCATGAACAGCGTCTATTTCCAGAATTTTTCTCATCCCAGACAAAACCTCTGGGGGCACCTGGGGTGGCTCAGTCGGTTAAGCATCCGACTCTTGATTCAGGTCATGATCTCATGGTTTCGTGAATTCGAGCCCCAAGTTGGGCTCTGCGCTGGTAGTGAGGAGCCTGCTTGGGATTCAATCTCTCTCTCTCTCTCTCTCTCTCTCTCTGCCCCTCCCTGAGTCGTGCTTTCTCTGTCTCTGTTAAATAAATAAATAACACAAATCAAAACACTCTGTACCCATTAAATAAAACCTCCATTCTCCTCTCTCCTAACCCCTGGCAACCTCTCTACTTTCCATCCCTATGAATTTGCCTGGTCTAGGCGCCTGGCATATGCGGAGTCAAACAGTATTGGCTCTTCTGTGTCTGGCACGTTTCATCGAGCATACTGTTTTCAGGGTTCATCTGCGGCATAGCACGTAAGCAGAATTTCATTCCTTTTTCAGGATGAGTCGTATTCCATTTATGTATATACCACACTTTATCCATTCATTTGTGGATGAAATTTTAGTTTGCTACCACCCTTCAGCTCTTGGAATAGAGCTAGCATGAACATCGGTGCGCAAGTATCCGTTTCGCCCCGGCTTCCACTTCCCCTGGGTATATAACCACGGATTGAAGCTGGATCTTGTGGTAGTTCTTCATTCTCTTTCCTTTCTGCTCCTCGGACTCCATCATTTCGTCTCCTCTTCGGGTTTGCAGAGTCTTTGTTCTGCCGCTCAAATGTGCTCTTCGACACCTTCCGTGGATTTTTCATTTCAGTTACTGTACTTTCCAGCTCCGGGATGTTTGTTTGGCTCTTTTTATAATTTGTTTTCTTAATGTTTTAAACGTTTTATTTTAATTCCCGTTAGCACAGAGGGTTATATTAGTGTCAGGTGTACAGTGTTTTCCTTATTTCTGTTCTTTGCACATTGGTCATGTTTCTTTTTAGCTCTTTGAGCATGTTTAACACAGTTGTTTTAAATTATGTTTCTAGTAGGACTGGTGCCTGCAGATTTTTTTTCAGGTTAGTTTCTGTTGATTTATCCTACCCCTCTGAGCGGGTCATATTTTCCTGTTTCTTCGTATGCCTTTGATTGTGTGTGTGTGTGTGCGTGTGTGTGTGTGCGTGTGGTTGACAACTGGACATTGAAATGAGCTACTATACTGTGGTAACTCTGGAAATCCAATCCCCCACTTCCCCAAGGTTTTCTGCCTCTTTTATTGTTGAAGCTTGTATTGTCCTTTTGTTTTGAGACTTTTCCAAATTTATTTTTGTAGACTATTCCTTGTTGTGTGTGGTTACTGAAGTCTGTTTCGTTAGCTCACGTTCCGCTAGTGTGAGACCGATTTCCTCGAGTGCCAGGAGCTAAAACAAGTGAACAAACCACCACCAGAAACACACGCACAGAAAACCCAAAACGAAGAGCCGCCTCTGCCCGTCTTTGCGGATTGGCTCCGTGCAGGGCGCTCCTGCAGCGTGTAGCTGGGCTTGCTCTCCGCCCGGAGATCAGCTGGAGTGAAAGCCTAAGGTCTTCTCAGGCCTGAGCATGTATCTTCCCGGGGAAGGCTTTCTAAATGTGCTTTCTAAATCCCCTCCTACACGCCTCGTTTTGAATGTCCTCGCTTCCCGGAGTCTAAAATAAATTTTCAGATCAGATGATACTTTCAGATCTTTTGATGTGTATAACAGACCTTTTTCCTATTGCTTGAAATCTTATCTGCTTTAAATATGATGTGGCAGAATTGATCAACAATGATGAAAATGTAAAAATGGCACTGTAAATGGAGGGCCTCCAGGGGAGATAGGATGAATTATTGTTCAGCTCTCATTATCATCTGTAGGTATTATTGCTAGAGTATTCTGAAGGCTCTTTTGGGCCCTAACCTCCCTCTCTTTCTCAGCCTCTAACCCAAGCTTTATTCTACTACTTTGGAAAGAGGTATTTAAAAAAAAAAAAAAGATTAAATAAATTGTATTTTCTTCCCAGCTGAATAATCTATGATAACTACTTAATACCCACAGGATAAAGACCACTCTCCCAAGCTGTCTACACTTTGCTTCAGGCTACCTTTCTAGACTCATTTCTGTCACATCCCCAAACATGACTATAGGCACACAGACCCCTCACTGCTTACTATATCATGCACTTATTATCCACTTCCATTTCTGTTTGCATTACCGGCTGTGGTTTATGCAGCTATCCTGACCTAAACTTTCCTTCTTAACTTCTGCCCACTGAAATACTTCCAGCCTGCAAGGCTTCATTCAAATGCCCCTTCCCATTCTACCTTCCTTGGTTACACACTTCCACTGCTCCTTTTCCCACAGTTAGCATTACTTTCTTGGGGCAGCTGGGTGGCTCAGTCGGTTGAGCACCTGACTCTTGATTTCGGCTCGGGTCATGATCTCACGGTTCGTGGGATCAAGCCCCCTGTTGAGCTCTGTGCTGACATTGCGGAGCCTGCTTGGAATTCTCTGTCTCCCTCTCTTTCTGCCCCTCCCCTGCTCATGCACATGAACACTTGCACTCTCTCTCTTAAATTAATAAATAAACTTAAAAGAATTAATTTCTCTCTTATATCTCCTCTTAGTGTTGTGTTTACAACTGTTACAGATTCATTTTTCTTCAGTTTGTGGCAAACTTCCGTCCCTACATCATGTACCCTGTTGTCCCTGATCTTCCTCACTGTTTTCAAGGGTTTTACTCGTGTGCTGATCGCCTCTCACTCTTGTATCCTTCCTCCCTCTTTACTGGGTTATTCTCAGCAGAACGTGTGCTTTACTAGCTCCCATCTTAAATCAAGCAAGTATAAAATATATTCTCTTGACCCTATGCTTCCTTCAAACTCTCACCCAACCATTGCACTTCTTCATACCAAAACCTTCCCAAACAGTTGTCCATATTCATGTGTCCATTTCTCACCTCCCATTCTCTCTTCAGTTGAGCTGATACCTCATGTGACCTGAACTGTTCTTTTCAAGGTCATTAATGACCTCCACAAGTCAGTCCTCCTCTTCCTGAACCTTGTAGCAGCATTCTATAATGTGTATAGGCTCATGCCATCCTCCTTTACATGTCTAATGACCCAATTTAACATACATTCAGAAAAATGCACAAAACAGGGGCACCTGGGTGGCTCAGCTGGTTAAGCATCTGACTCTTGATTTTGGCTCAGGTCACAATCTCTCGGTTTGTGGGATTGAGCCCTGCATCAGGCTCTGTTCTCATAGCATGGAGTCTGCCTGGGATTCTGTCTCTCTCTCTCTCTCTGCCTCTTCCTCTGCCTCTCTGCTCCTCCCCTGCTTGTGCTTTCTCGCTTTCTTTCAAAATAAATAAATAAAAATTTCAAAAAAGTGCACAAAACAAAAATCTGCAGCTTTATGATTTATGCCCTAGTGAACACCCGGATGTGATTGTCACCTGTAAGAGGTGTCCAGAAGCCCTCTCTGTGCCCAGAAGCATGTCCCAGAAGCCCTTCCTGAGCCCCCTCGTAATCACTGCCCCCTCATTCTCTTAGAGCTAAATCACTATCTTGACTTTTTTGAAAATTGCCTAAGCAAGATCTCTGGACACTCTAGTTATGTCTGCCTGCATTTTTAAACATTGTAAACATTGAGTCACACAGTATGTATTTTTTTGTGTCTGGCTTATTTTGTTTAACGTTATATGTGTTAGATTATTACACATTGTTAAATGTGGCAGATGTTCATTTTCAAGGGTGGGTCTACTGTGTAAATATATTACAATTCATTTATCCATTCCTCAGTTGATGGATTTTTGTGTTATTTCCAGTTTGGAGCTATTGTAAATGTTGCTGCTATGAACTACCTACCTTCCTTCCCTCTCTCCCTCCCTCCCTGCCTCCCTCCCTCCCTCCTTTCTGTCTGTCTGTCTGTCTATCTATGTATCATCTATTTTAGAGGGAGAGAGAGTGAAAGAGAGTATGAGCAGGGGAGGGGCAGAGGGGGAGAGAGAGAATCTTTATTAAAAAATATTTTTATATAACTTGTTGTCAAATTGGTTTCCATACAACACCCAGTGCTCATCCCAACAAGTGCCCTCCTCCATGCCCATCACCCACCTTCCCCTGTCCCCCACCCCCATCAACCCTCAGTTGGTTCTCAGTATTTAAGAGTCTCTTATGGTTTGCCTCCCTCTCTCTCTGTAACCTTTTTCCCCTCCCCCTCCCCCATGGTCTTCTGTTAAGTTTCTCAAGATCCACATATGAGTGAAAACATATGATAATCTGTCTTTCTCTGACTGACTTATTTCACTTAGCATAACAGCCCCCAGTTCCATCCACGTTGCTGCAAATGGCCAGATTTCATTCTTTCTCATTGCCAAGTAG